>JAULKM010173452.1:0-15515 GCA_032355605.1 Rubia tinctorum | reverse complement strand
TGCCTGCATTGGAGATAATATTTGGGGTTGTGAGTCACTTAGTTTGACATGGCAAGAGAGATTTACCAAATTGACGTGTGCATTGGAAATGCACATAGCAACCATGTAAATGACTAATGAATAATGAAATCTGTTTCAATTAGGTCATACCTGTGTATTTATATGGGGAGGATCATGATCCTCGTGATTAATTTGCGTTATGATTCTCTTTTCTTGTAAAGCAAGTAGTAGTGTTAGACTGGAATACTAATTGTAGTCTTCACGTTGAAGTGAATTTCTAATAGTCTCTAGGCACAAATCTACACTGCTGAAAAAACAGGTACTTAGACACTGGTTCCTTGCCTAAGGGGCAAATAAACCGTTGCTGAATATATGTAAGACACCGATTTTATGACAAAATTATAGTAAAACGGTGTCGTCGATGATTGTCAACAATGGAATAGAGTAACCGGTGCTAAAAATAGGTGACATACATATGAAATAGCACTGGTAATAACGAATAGGGTGCATGAGACCGGTGCTGGAACAGAATTCCATGTGCCTTACAGTGTATTTGGTGCCATACAAATGGAGGGAAAATTACATCACTAGTACGATGCATGTTGTCGGTGCCTATATAAAATTATAGCACCGGTATGCATAAAATTGGTGCCTGGAAAATGGGGCCCGGATGGGAGGAGGATGTTTATTTTGGTGGGAAATATTCTAGGAAGCCATAAGCAGATGCTTTTCCATTTTCAGGCACTGTTAGTTTACGTTTCAGCACCGGATTTTGTACCGGTGCTACATAATTAGAATAAATATTTTCACTTTGCTCCCAGGTTGTGAAACAACTCTAGAAAAATAATTCAAGGCAGCCATGGGCAACTGCTTTGTTGCATCCTTAGCACCGGCAGTTATATTTTCATCACTGGTCTTTATGCCGGTGTTGTGTACTTGGAATATATTTTGTTAATTGGCTATTTGGTTCAAAATGAACAAAAAAAACTCGGCACTAAGCAGCCAGAAGCAGATACGCTGGGGTTATAATAGCACCTGTTTTGTCGTCTCCAACACCAATTTTAGTACCGGTGCTATCTACTTAGAATTTATTTATCAAGTTTGCTCTCCGGTTGGGAGAAATGGCCAAAAAATTAATTCAAAGCAGCCTTAGGCAGCTAGTTATTCTATTTCTGGCACCAGTTTATAAGCTTCATATGTATGCTAATGATTTTAAGTTGCAAATACATACAGATCGACAATTTCCATTTCTAATTCTTGGTCTTCCATTTCTACTTCCTGGAGAGGAAATCTAACCTATCTTCCCCATTGGTTCATACTCTCAAGCTCTGCAAGGGAATAAGGTGAGTTCTCTTTCAAAAATTGCTCTTCATTCTACAAGATTATTTATCATGAACCCAATGGTTTTGGAAAAATGTTGGTTCACTTTGCTCTCCAAGAACAACTTTGTTATGTTGTAATCATGTACATAGCGTTAATGTGTAATAACTACATATATCTATATCTTGGATTTTATTGGCTCCCATTGAGATTTTGTTGATGTTCATCAAAACTAGTATTTTGTAGTTTTTTTAGAGTTAAGTGTTAAAATTACCATGACTTTAGGCTGAAAATGCCAATATAACCATGCAATCTCAAAAAGTGCCAAAATAACATTTGACCATGTTGAATTTTTAATCAAATAGTTTACTGCCGGATTTTAAGGAAAATACCATTTTGCCCCTATTTTTTTTAAAAAAAAAGAAAAATTCAAAAAAAACTGAAATGACAACCTTGCCCTTTGGCTTACTTATCATATTCTCCTATTTCCCTGTTCATTTTCTTCTTCAGCCCTTGTTTTCTTCTCGTTCTAACACAGCGTCTTCCTCACTCTTGCACAGAAATCGAGATGCCTCGTACGACCATTGCTGCCCGCGTCTGACCGTCGTCGTCGTCTATGCGTATCTCCTACCAACGGCCGCACCTTTCCTCTGTTTCTTTCTTCCCCACCCTTCCCCCTGTTTCTTTCTCCCTCCAATCTAACACAATGTAATATAGCTCTTTGTTTCTTCCCCCATTTCAAAACACACTGTATGAAATTGAATCTCTTCACTGTCGTCTTCTCCAGTGGCTCGGTGAGCTAAGGTTCAGTGGTTTCTTCCCCATCTATCCCCCTGTTTCTTTCTCCCCCCAATTTAACACACTGTAATATAGCTCTTTGTTTCTTCCCCCATTTCAAAACACACTGTATGAAATCGAATCTCTTCACCGTTATCTTCTCCAGTGGCTCAGTGAGCTAAGGTTCGGTGGTGGTGGGGGTGGTGAATCAAGGTGGTTTCCGGTGGGAGGGAAGGAGGGTGGTAGTAGTGTTGACACGGCACGCCTACATTGAGAGCGACGATCCACCATGAAGAAGAGATCCGGATGGAGGGAAGGAGGGCGGCGGTCTCGGAAGTGGTATTGGTTCTGGAAATGTTTCAGAGCTATTTACGCCATGCGAGGACTCTCAAATGCTCCAATTTAGGATCCCTCTTTTCGAATGTCGGTGCCCAGCGTGAGCTGTGTTTCCATAGCCACCTTGGAAATGCTCCAGTTTGTTTTGCTTGGCTGTGTAAAGGTTATGACGGAGAGACAACCTAGGGTTTACCCAATCATCTCTGAGGGTATTTTGGGATAAAATTTTTAGAGTTTAGATTAAGGGTATTTTAGTCATTTTAATTTTTCTTTTTTGCTGGAATTTAGAAGGTCAACGCCGGAAAGGGGGACTTTGGGTATATCGGCACAAATATTTCGAAAGTTAGGGTTATATTGACACATACAATAATAAGTTAGGGTTAAATTGACACTTTATGATATTGCAGAGTTATATTGGCACTTTTAGCTTAAAGTCAGGGTTATAAATGTAAATAACTCTTTTTTATGCATGGAAGGTGTTTGTTGAAATGCCTGAGTGGACATTGTAGGATATGGCACCAAAAACTCTACTGAAGAGGTCATGCAATGCATCTTCTTCCTCTGGAGATGCAATCCAACATTCAACAACAAGATAAGAGGTTCATCTTGGAGCAGGCAAAGTTAATTGAACAAACGTTCTGAACCAGGCGACATTTTTTTGGAGAGAGGAACTGAAGAAGCTCCCCCCTTCAAGAATCTATTTGGGCACTTGGGTGGCAGAAATTGTGTGACACACCTCCAATGTTCAAACTCAGTATAGTGAGTGAGTTCTATACTAATTTACGGGTGTGGTCTGAGGTGGAAAGAGGTGTTTTGTCGTGGGAAAATGGTGAAATTGATTGATGAATCCATAAACGATTTGCACGGGTTGCGAACCGTTCCCCCCGAGGAGGATGAATTTCTTGCATTCCACTACAAGACCGAGGAGGGTTGGGATTTTGACAATCCCGCAAGACGGGAGATCGTGTGGACTAGGGCGGGAATTGATTTTGATTCTCTTGTGAAACCAGGTTGGACAAAGATTCCAAAGAAGCACCTCACGCCCAAGATGAATTGATGGTACCATTTTGTAGTATTCAGACTTGACCTCGTCACAGTAAACACTGAGGTTCAAGTATGAGGCTAACACATTTGTACGCCATTAAAAAGAAACTACGCTGGAATGTAGGTAGGGAAATGGTGAACGCTTTGAGAGAGAGTGCAGGGAAATTAGGTTGTTACAATTTCTGCAGTCTCATCTCCAAATTGTGCACAAAATTCGGTGTCCCCCACTATCCGCACGACATATACGAGCAACCAATAGGTGAGATTACAACAAACTCTTTCTACAAAATTCCTTAGGACAATGTGGGTACTTCTTTGGAATCTATAGTCGCGGCATTGGAGGTGGGTGTACAAAATTTACTGACATAATCACAATATCACGGGTCCTGGTGCGATCACATAGGTAAGGTTTTTCAATACCAGTTCCCAGACGCCATGAAAGCAGTTGGACCTTTCCCTACATATCCAGGCTCGGGCGTTAGGCGAAGCGACGTTGGAACCAGCTCATAAGATGCACAAATGTTGGATGAAGAGCCGTTTGCTAGATATTATATATGATTTTTTATCCTCATTGTCCTAATTAATACTATGATTTTTTCACAAATTATTTTGTTTGTGGTGGTTTGGAACAATTCTATGTTATTTTGCAGACGAAATATAATTATTATCCACTACTTCGAGGATAATAATGCATTTAAATTAAATTTATGGTGGTAAAGAAATATGATATTCTGTTAATATTTCCAAACTTTTTTTCACAGTTTATCCTAGGAAATGTACTACTGATTTGAAATTTATAGAATAAAAAATTCCATTATTTAGAATTCATTTATTTAGAATATAAAACAAGAATCAAGTGTTTCAAATCAATGCTTAACGTGAAACTTAGTTTTAGGCAACACTGCAATTTCTGAAAATGTTGTATTTGTTTTCTATGATTAGTTTTGAGGAGGTTCCATTTACCCAATCAAGTCATAACCGCGTTGTTATGATCATACAATAATAAATTGAACTATTGAATCTCCAATTTTGAGTTTCGCCAATTCCAAGATTCTTGGAGGGATCTAGTGCAAAAGGCAAAAACTTCACTCGGAGGTCCAAATTCAATTCCGCTCGGATGCAATACTACATTATGGGACCCTAATGTCAGTTCCTAGAAAGAATAAAAAAAATGTTGCATATTTAATGGAAATAACTCACAAAGAAAACTTCCTGTTTGGACTTCCTAACTTCTAAGTAATCTAGAGTAAGATACTCTAGAACGTGTACTAGCTCTACCAAATTCTATTAAAGCATGAAATTCTATTTTAAAACATATATTAATCCAAAAATACACAATATGGCATTATTTGGCTACAAAAAAGGTGTAATTTAGTTTTTGGCAACAATGTTATTTTAACAAAGTTCTGATTGAAGGATTTTCGGGTATCCATCGGACACAATTTCGAAACACGAGCTCTTTTGAATGTTGAATAAAATATTTTGAATCCAATTGCATATAAAAAACAATGGACAAAACTTTCCCCTTAGAGAGGGACTTAAATTAAATATTGCAAATAGTAGAAATGAAAATCAACACCGGTTAGGTGTGTTGAAGTACCGATGCTAAGGGTATTGGGGTTGGAAAATCCTAAAATTTTGGTATATACCTGGACAGGAAATTTAAATTTTCGTCAATTTCATTTTGACACCGATTTTGACACCGGTGTTGATATGAAATTTTATTTCCCACCTAATACTGATTGGAGAGAAAAGATTTCAACCCAACTTTAATTATATAGGCACGGGTTTTCAATCGTAAGCACCGGTATTATAAATAGGTGTTGGGATTATAATCCCGGTTGGGAATAAGTAGCTCCACGCAGTTTTTTATTGTTTTCTTGGCACCGATTTCCCTGAACCAACACCGATTTCTCTAAACTAGCACCGATTTATCTACCGGTGCTCCGAACTTAGGAAAAATTTCCTTAGTTTACTCTCGGGTTGCAAAAAAAAAAAGGCAGTCTCAAACAGCTTCTTTATACATATTCAGCACCGATTTATCGGATGAAACAACACCAATTTTTGTAAAAGGAGCCTAAGTTGGTTTCATCCACACCATTGATTACTTTTGTTGATTAAATCTCAACCATTAAAACTTTGTCTATATAAACTAAATTTTGAAACCCTAAATATAACGCACCATCATTGTCCTCCCATTATCCTCCCTCTGCCTCCTCTCCATCATCTTCCTCCTCCTCCACCTCTCCCTCTCCCTGCGGCGCGCACCATCCTCTCCGCTGACTTCTCCCTCCTCCTTGCAACGCACACCTCTCCCTCTCCCGCGGCGCGCACCATCCTCCCCGCTTTGTACACTGGCGCTCACCATTTAATGTGAGATTTTGTTCATTTTGTGGTTTTTGTGGTGTTTTTACGGAAATGTATGACATATAGTTCATTATATGATGTTTGAATTGCTTAATCCAAAGTGTATCAAATATAGTGATTTAGTTCATTGTGTGATGTTGATGTGTTTGTCCTAGAATGTTTGACACATAGTGGAGTATGGTTTGATGTTTAGGTGTTTGTCCTATAATTTGTGAGATATTGTATAGTAGAGTATGGTATGATGTTTAGGTGTTTGTCCTAAGATGTGTTAGATATTGTTGATTGTGTTATGTTGAAGTGTGATATAGATGATTGTGTGATGTTTAGGTGTTTGTCATAAAATGTGTGACATATTGTTGATTGTGTTATGTCGAAGTATGATATAGTTGATTGTGTGACATCGTAGTGTTTGTCATACAACATGTTAGATATAATGGAGCATGTACGATGGTGAATTTTTTTTCTAAAATGAATTTGATATAGTTGATTGTGGGATGTTGAAGTGTTTATGATATAGTTTGAAGTGCCTCAAACAACGACAATGTCATTGTTGTTGATAGTGTATGTGTTTCTTGGTAATGGATTCTATCATATTGTATAGATATTGAATATACAAATTTTTGGGGTGAAATGGTTTATTATTAAAGTGTATTGTTGTGGATTGAGGTAGTGCCCACTGCGCGTTTCACTGTGATCGATGGCTCTTTGGAGCGTTGATTCCAGGATGGACTAAATTAAGGTTTGCAGGTCTCTTTTGCTTGTTTTGATGATTTCAAGTTGATGTTTATGTCTACTTTGGGATGAATTTAGATTTTTCCCTGGTGTATTGATTGCTCTCTATTCATGCCTTCTCACTAATTAATGTTTTTCCATTATGGAAAGTACAGTAACATTTGCAGAGCTCCACAATTAAAATGTGGAGATTTTGCAGTTTATGAGCACCAAGTAAGTATGGTGTGTTTAACATGGTGTGTTAAACATTAAAGTATTAGTTACAAGGCGTTGCATGCCAACTCATTACCACTATTTCAAATTTGAATGTGTCTCCTTCTTTAACTTCAAACTTGAGGGCGCCTTATTTTTCACTATTTCAAACTTCACTTGAAGGTGTCTCCTTCCAATCGAATTAGTGCTGAAACTTCACTTGAGAGTGGATGAGAATCGTTTTTAGTTAGTTTCCTATTCATGGAAGAACTAGTGTTGAACAGGCCTCTACAGATATTTTGGAGACTGGTTGACATATTGAAAATTAAGCGTTTCTTATTCTTACTTACTGACCTTCTCGTAATTAATCAGTGGGTTATTTTATACACAATAAATAATTCCCCGGCAAGATGAGCGTACAATGGCAAGAAGATAACAAACGCCGCAGACACATGGTTTGAAACTTGGGTGAACGTGTCTTCCAAACAATTCAAAACTTAGATGGACCTTGTGTATTTCAACGTGTATTTAATTTCGGACATATTACTTTTCCCCCCTTAAATTATCATATGGATGGATTCCTTTTTTTCACTTGTTTAGATTTTTACTTTTTCAAATTTCCTTGCTTAGCATCAATTTAATTTTTATATTCTATGTTCTTAACTTTTCTGAGTTTCTTCCATGATTTTTCCCCGGATTTCGATTCGGGATGGGCCTGGATAAATTAAAAGAGGAAATTACAAATTTTAAAAAAAATCAAGCACTAGTTTTACAAAAATAAAAGCACTGGTTTTACAAATATTTGAACTGGTGCTATAAACATACATCCGACAAAGACAGGGCACTGGATAATCATTAAAAAGACACGGTGCTAACATATGTAATCTGTCCAGATTTAGGCACCAGTTTATAAACATAAACCGGTGCTAGGAAAAAACCGGTAATCATTATCAATGTGTCTAAACAACGATTTAACAAACAGTAGCACCATCTAAAATACTGGTGCCATTGTAATTACGTTTTAGCATCACCATATTTAGCCACCAGTCAACTGGAGACTCGAAATACCGGTGTCAGAGACCCCAGCGACCGGTGTCATGGGGGTGTTAAAAACGATCATCATATTGATCAACAATATGTCTGTCATATGTTGAGGTATCATCATATGTCTGTCATGTGATTAATTAACACTCGAAATAACTTCTTTATATTGATCAATACTAGGGTGGTAAAACGTTTGATTCGGATCAAGCGTTCATACGATAAAACTTTCGTATTTGTATGATCAGCCAATGTGAAAACCTGATCCAAATCGAATGATATCATTAAGCAATATCACATAGAATAATTGGTAGATTGAATTCGAACCTGCATTAGCTTATCCTGAATTATGACCTTATATATCTCCATCTGTATCTTGACCAAACATTTTTAGTTATTGAAAGCAGTTGGAAGTTCTAAAATGGACAGTTCATTAGAATAAGTGATGAAACATCAAAACACATCACACACAAGTGCTCGCTGGTTTCCGCTGGCTGCTATCTATCTATTCACCCAGTTTTGCATCTATCTCCTCCCTTCACTTAAATTATAATTTAAAATTATACATGATAAAAAAATTAATAATTTTTTTAAAACTATATGTTACGATAAATTTAGTAATATTTCATACGATAATATTAATATTAATATATTGATAACATTTTTACGATTTAAACAGGATCAATTTTGTACATAAATAATGACGTAAAATGTACGCTCTCTGATTATGTATCTGACATTTTAGCTTTATACTATGTTTGAATTTATAGCAAATGAAATAGAAATAATAAAAACAGAAAATTTTCCAATTACAGTGAAACAATAAAAATAAAATGTACGCCAATGACAGTGAAGTAGAAGGAATGTCTCGGGCATCTCCCCAGTCTCTTCTTCTTTCATTACAATTTACAACCAATTAAATTTTCATTCGCTCTATATCTACCTATCCATCCATCCCCAAATATGAGGATAGCATTTATTAGTACGTGGAAGTTGGAACCATGATACGTACAGTAGTACAGTACCAGGAATATTATAATTAATATTTACTGAAATTATAATTGGATTGTTTTTCTAATCTATTTCTTGAAAAAACAGTAAGCCTAAGGTTTAAATTGTAAATTTAAAAAAACGTAGATAAATTTTTCGAATTTCATTTATCGGGTCATAGATTTAAAACTACTGCACATTACATAATAAATTTTTAATATTGCAACTAAAATATTTTATTGTTTAATCATTCTAATTAAATTTTATCTTTCAATAAATTTACGGAAACAAACTTTAAACTTTGCCTTGTTTTTCTCTCTCTTTCTGGATGGCATATGCATAAATAACGAATTCACGTCTTAAAAAAATCTTGGATTTACGAAATTAATATCTAGGAAAACTGACGATATTTTTTTTTTGCTCTTGTGGACCTATGGCCAGCACACATGACTGCCACTAGCCACTAGCCACCAGCCACTAGCCACTAGCCACCAGCCACCATAACAACATTTTCTTAGACACAATGGCGGAACTAAAAGGATATTTGAGGAGGGGCGGGGTTGGGCTGGGCGGGGGCTGGGCTAGGAGGGGCGGGGTAGGGGCGGGAGGGGTATATTACCCTATTCACCGGAGGTTTGGGGGGCGAGCCGTTCCGCCGCTGCTTAGACACCGTTTAAATAAAATTATTTTCATTTAATTTAATAAATTAAAATTTAGTTCAGCATACTTCGATTGAACCAATTAAAAATAATTTTATTGTGATCATGCAGATAAATTATAAAATAAAATTTATTGTTCTATATTTATGTATACACATATTTCTAATTTTCTATGAATCACGATGAGATAGTCAGAGGAGGAGCTATTCATAGGTAGAATAGGGCAATTGGCCTACCTGTTTTAAAAATATTTTTTAAAATAAAATTTTAGTTAATTACTATATGATTTTTAATTAGTGTTCCAATTTAATTTTAATTTTAAATCCACTTTATTCTTCTAAATTTAAAATTTTCTCAAAATTTTAATACTATTTTTAAAAACATAGTTATAAAATTAAATTACGACCCACTAATTTATTTTTTCTGAATCCGCCCCTGGAGATAGTGTACGTACTAACTATATATGGAAGTTAATTACTCCTTCTGGTCCCAAATTAAATATTGACAACAAACAATGGGCGCAATTTTTTTAGAAAAAGTAAAATGGATGGATGAGATTGTATTAGGAGAGTTAAAAGTAAATTTAGTAGATGAAAATAATCTAGAATTTATCAAAAGATGAAAGTTTCAATATAAAAAATTATCAAAAAATTAAAGAGTGCCAATTTAAAAAAAATCGGAGGGAGTAATTGGTTTGAAAATGATTTTTTCGTTCGGATCAAAAGTGATAGCAGGTTAGTTGTGCGATGAAGGCCGGTCACAGAGGCAAAAAAGTCGGGTGGTGGGCATTCTAATCGGGATACGCATGTCGAATTCTTCATGTGTAGTTTGCATTTTGTGACAGTAAATGGTGATGCATTTTTAGGCACCCAATAATTATAACATAGTCACATGTATAGTTTTTTTTAATTGTTATACAACATTACACCTAATTTATTAGGTTATGTCATGTATTCATATTAAATTTAAAACTTTTAAGAAAAGAAATACTAACGGAGGTAGCAAACTAGCAAGTTCGGGGTATTTGATTTACAATTTTCTGATTTAGGATTTTGGTAGGATGGCAATGGACATGTCGGGTGGGTTCGGGTCGTGGTGGGCTAGGGTGGTTCATGTGGTGGTATCGTGGTGGTGGGTAGGCTGGTGGTAATTAGTGGTAGGATGTTTGCGGTTTTGGGACATGAGTGGTGACAGGATGGGTTGGCCTCGAGTTACAGGTGATAGGGTTGATCGCTCACGAGGTCGAGGACTATTGTTCACGAGATATCGTTTGATGGTTGCGTCGGGAAAGATTGGCTGATGATTCTCTCGCGAGCGGCCTACCGCCAAGAGAGGACGGAGGTTAGGTAGGGTTCACAATCGTTGGGGTGGGGGCTTCGTCATACAGGAACTCGATCAGTGGCTGGGGTTCGCTAGGCGAGGTGGGCTTTCTCATATTGTTGGAGATCTAGTGGTGGTGGCTTGAGGAGGGGGAGAAGGAGGGGGGAATTGTGCAATTTGAACTGGGACAGGGGGAGTATATACCAACTCATTTGGATAAATCTTCAACTCATTTATTAACCCATTTGAGTTTATATATCAACTCACTCGTGTAAGTCTGCAGGTTTCAATTCATTCATTTAACCATATGGGATTATAAGTATACCCGCAGGTTTGACGTGCGGATTTGTCCATTTTACAAACCCTCGTTCAACCCGCAAACTCAACCCCGCCCTACTCATTATTTCAACTAGCCATTTAAACCGTTATCCAGTTGATCTATTGCCCATTTTAATCATACCCAGTCATATTTAAAATAATTAACCTACTTGATCCGCGGATTACGGGTTCATTCACAGTGACAAATGTGAATGCAAAACCTCTAAATTTCTTGCATTTTTAAAAGAGAGAAGAAAAAATAAAATGTGTAAATTAATTATAGCCACACACTTTTATCTTAAAACCAAATAAGATTTACTTCCATCTACAATGTAAGACTTTAATGCGCTTCTCCTTCATCATGCAATTATGAATATATACTCCGTAGAAGCTACATGACAAACAATGAAAATATTGTCCCAATTGAACTCTAATATCATATTAAAGTTACGAGATCATATTTTTTTAAAGGGCGAACAACTTCAAAAACTCCTAAACTATCACTATCGTTCACCTTTCGCCCCTCAATTTTTTTAAATACTTTTAGCCCTTCAACTAACAAAACTACTAATTTGTGGTCCTTCCGTCCGGTCAAAACGTTAATTCTAAGGGCAAAATAGTAATTTCACTTTTTTCCTTTTCCTTTTTTCATTTTCCCTTTATCTATTTTTCTTTTAGCTTTTCCTTTTTTCTTTTCTGCCCCTTCCAAATCCCGTTTTTCTTTTTCTTTTTCTTCCCCTTCCAGTTTTCTTTTTCTTTTCTGCCCCTTCCCCACCGCCGACTCCGTCACCCACCACACCTCACCCTTGTTTTAATCCACCCACTGCCGACTCCTTCAACCCACCACACCCATCTCTGCTTCAATCTGCCCAAGGTCTACCAGATGGTGCACCTCAACGACCCCACCGCAGAGAAGATGGATTGCCTCAGCGCTGGAAACCCTACATGGAACAACGTTGAGATTTACGTCTAGATCAACGTCTTCTGCATCTCACCTGAGTTCTAAGATTTACGTCATCCAGAGGAAAGCGTTGATGGAGGTGGTAAACCTTTGTCCGAAACGTGACCTTTGGAGGCTTAAACGGGTATTCCAGCTGGAAGTGGATGGCGACTACGAACACGACGCTGGTGTACGGGCTGTCGACCCCCACTGGACCGGCGCTACACTAGCTCGGTGGATCCTTCTGCAAATTGTTCAGCTCCGGATCCTCGACGTTGATGCCGGCGGTGGTGGAAATTGACATTAATTGATGAAATTTGTGCGTCATTTTCTAGTTATTCTGTAACCTGATGAGAAATTGAAGAAATTGACATCATTCTAGTGGTGGGGGACAAAGGCGGTAATGGAGGTGAGACGGCGGCAGTGGTGGAGGGATGGAGTCGGGAGAGGGGAAAGGGAAGGGGTAGGGGAAAAGGTAAATTGGAAAAAAGGAGAAAAAAGGAATCTGACCCTAGAGAGCCTTCTCTCCCCTTGAAAACCCAACCGGTTCATACCGTGCAAGATCAACGTTATCAAGTTTCCATAAGGTAGATTCTTGATTAATCTCTTCGATGTAGCTACACGACTCATGTGCTTAAAAATTGAGCTACTGGGATTAACTTTGGCCCCTCAATGATATAGTAGAACATTATCAGAGACGAATAATTTGACTCGGTGATGTGACCAGGAGTGGGTACTATCGACCGAGCTATTATATCGCACACAATACGTTGGTCTATTTTGAGTTCCTTTAGATCAAACTATTCCGATCTACCTAGATCATGAGGATTGTGTCTAAAATATTTCACACTACATGCAATAGGGTCATTACTAGAATCATTATCATTAAGCGGTCATTCTCCCCTATGATAAACGTCATCTAGAGGCCAGTCCTCCACTTGGGGGTAAACATCTTCCGGACCCTTGTAAGGGCATTCAAATAGTTTATTGATAATCCACGGGCTAATTTCAACATTATACCAATTCACCCTAGTCCAATAACTACCCAAACTATCAACCTTATGCAAATTGGCACAAAATTGACATATCTCATCAAAGTAAGCCGGTTCATTCAAACTAAAAAGTTTAAGGACATGTTGATCTTCAAAAAATCTAACAGGATCAACTTATTTTCTGAATCCCTTAAAGCATTAAACCTAGTATGAGCTTCAAGAGAAACAAACCTAGCTTCGTAACCCGGATTCCTCGGTTGACTTCCTCTCGTGGATTTAAAACGACGGCCGGTGACCAGTGCATTTAAATTTGAAGAAGACTCGATGTGAGGAGATGTTTCCCGGGTGTGTTAAAGTTTGAATATGAGGGGCGGTTTGAAGTTCCTTTGTCAGAAATTGATTAGGGTTCTTTGAATGAACCCCGATTTGGTTTTTTTATACAGGACGATAGTGTCCGAGCTCAGAACAAAGTCGTGGTCATTTATCATAGGTTTGATTTTTAGTTCCTACTACGGAACCATGTCATGACCATTTATTGGGTTTCATCAAAAAAATATTCAAACTGTCAAGATTGACAGATAGTCCCCTGAAATAGCAAAAGAGGTCGGAACTTAGGTTCTGGACTCGGAACAAATACTTTTGTGCTTTCGTAATGAGACTCAAATTTTATTCCGACATCCTAACCGATATAGGGGAAAAATGTTAAAGACAAATAGAGTTGAAGATGATCAGTTTGGTTCCTGAAAATGAAAAAGAGGTCAGAACTTAAGTTCCAGACTCGTAATTTATATTTTCATGGTTTTATAATGTGTCTTAGAACATCTTTCAAGTTCATAACTAATATTTGGAAAAAAAATATTAAAGACAAAGAGCATTGAAGATGATCAACTTGTTTCCTGAAAATGAAAAAAAGTCGGAACTTAAGTTCAGGATTCGTAATTGATATATTCGTTGTTTCATAATGTACCTCATTACGCTTTTCAATTTTGTAACTAATATTTGGAAAATATAGAATAAAGGAAATGAGAGTTGAAGAAGATCAGTTTGGTTACTGAAAATGAAAAAAAAATATCGTAACTTATGTTCTGAGATCGTAACAGTTGACATTCGTCTATATAGCATAACTTATTCATAGTGGGTTCTGAGTTCTGAACATATTCTGGGAATCCCTATGTAAAGGAAATATTGAGTTCCACTATTGGAACCTCTTCGTGAAGTATGGTAATTTTATTAGATATTGCCTTAAGTTCTACTAACATATTTATGACTTAAAACAAATAGATTATTGGAGACTTTAATACTTTTTGAAGAACAATATCTAAAACAAAATAGAACATCGAGCTCATGATCATTCAAACAATTAACAAAAAATATCCTAAACAGAAGGTTTTCAAACACTTAACTATTACATTCCAACAAATTGTTTTAAAATCCATCAACAATCAACTTAACATTTCTTCAATTTCGGAATCGATCTTCTCAAGGTCAGCATCTCCATCCTCGGTGGGTTGAGTCTCCATCTCACCACTCTCTGAATAGTCGGGCTTGAAGTTGGGCATACCCTCATCGTTGCTAAGCACAATATGGAGTCATGTCGATTCGATGAATTTTCCATGCCAAGCTTTGGTCGTGGCTAGCTCTGCGTTAGCGGCACTGACTTCAGTTCAAAGACATGACATGTACCTGTTGAAGTTACTCATCCACAAACCTCGGATATCTGTAAAATACAACAAACTGCTGTCAAAAAATATTAAGGGAATTTAAAAAAATGGAAGATATTTAAAATTGAAAAACTGCTAATACTCAAGAGATTAAGATGTCTCTGCCTTCTCCATTGCGGCTACCCTCCCTCTCTTTGCTGCCCAAGCGGATACCCAGGGAATTGTGCACTGCACATATACACCCTCATCATTCAAGCCCAAATGCTTTTGGTGTACCTAGGTCTCATCATAGCACTCTAACCGCAGTGGTTTTTCGATGGGCACAACCTTCCACTTCTTGATCAACGCCATGATCAAGCGACCATATGGAATATCTTTCTTCTTTCCCATCGCGGCCTTCAACATATACATTAAAATTGTATAGCTCGTGTTAAGCTTCACAGCCTCCATCACATAATATAATAACACGAGGTTTCCTATTGTAGGCTCACATGCATGGCCCCCCGACGGTAGCACATTTTGGTAAATACACTCATAGACCAACCTATCATCAGTTGACAACACCCCCCACATTGTAGATCTCTGCCTTCCTCAGTCCCGATTTTGACCTAGTGAAATATTTGTTAGTCATAGCCACAAGGAACAATGGTTTTACCATCGTAACCCCGGGCCAGTTCTTTTCATGGAAATTTCTATAGGCCCCCCAATTGACATGCTTCAATTTACTAGGGTCAGTGTACTCGCAACCTAGGGCATCATTTATTGAATACTTTGTGACAGGTATTGTCACACAGTTAACAATTATCTGGACCTTATCACAGCTACA
>JAULKM010173441.1:0-15515 GCA_032355605.1 Rubia tinctorum | reverse complement strand
TCATAGAATTGAAGCAGAACCTGTTGAATTGGTTCGGGGACATCAAGTGCTTTCAACTCTTGTTCAATCTTATTCTTTTCAATTTCATAAATCACTTGCAGCTTAAAAATTTTCTTTGCTTTGTTGATTGTTTCCTCCTCCCTTCTTTCATATCAAACTCCCCTTTCTTAATTTCTGACTTCTTAGGAACTATATTTTTGTCGTTGCCCCATTCATTTTTTGTATTCACAACTTCAGAAACTGCACGTAGCCTCATTATTGGTTGAAACTCTGAATACCACCTGCCAGGATCAAATTCGGGTTGAACTGCACTCTTCAATTCTGAGTTAGCCATATATTTATCCCCATGAAATAACCAATGGTATCCACTCCCGTAGAAAGATATATGTTTAGCATGAAAATCAAATGTTAATGAACTGTAATGAGTCATCCAGTCTACACCGAGTATCATGTCAACTCCACCAAGATTCATCAGCCTTAGTTTGTATTTGAACTGTAGGTGTTTAACACTCCAAAGCACCTCAGGACACTTATAAGAACCATGAACTTTGCTCCCATCTGCTACAGTTACCACAAAAGGTCTTGTTTCAACCACAACTAGATCAATTTTTCTCCAATAACGAGGGGTCTATAAAGCTATTGGTCAACCACGTGTCTAATAGAATACAGATCATGTGCCCTTGCAAATTTCCATAAAGTGTGATAGTATTATCTTTTGAGTCACCACCTACAGTTTGTAAGAACATTTCTTCCTGATCAGACTCTTCTTCCTGTGGTAATTCAGTTTGTTCTTCTACCAGAATTTCTCCAGGCTCAACATGTTCTAGAGCTGAAATAAGATTCACTTGCCTATACTTACACCTGTGGCCTGGATTAAATTTGTCTCCACACTTGTAACACAAATTATTCTCTCTTTGATATTGTGTTTCTTGCGGAGAAATATTTTTAAACCTTTCACTCTCAGCCTTTTTTCAGCAAAATTTCCTTTCCAGCCAGATAATTTCTCCATTACAGGTTTAAGCACTGAAGTATAAGGTTTAGTTGCACCAGAATTATGTATACTAACCCCAACACCTTTAGTTTTTTTACTCATCACCTCTAGATTCAATTCCTGTAATACTACAATTTCAACTGTCTCACGAAGTGTTTCTGGCCTAAAAAGCTTCACCATAGGCCTAAGTTCCTCCTTCAACCCACTCACAAAACTAGAGATGAAATACTGTTCTGACAGAGTTGGATGTTTACAGATTATCCTGGATCTAAGTTCTTCAAATTGTTCTTGATATGAATGAACAGTTCCATATTGATATAATTTGTTAAATTCCTCTATTTCATCCTTTCCCCCAAAAATCATACCACAGATTAAGCCTCCTAACCTCTCTCTCACTTTGATACCAGATCTCTGCCCTTCCTTGTAGGTATATTTCGATTGCCTCCACTCTTTGAGGATCAAATATTTGACAGAAATTGAAAAATCTATTACACTTCCTTATCCACTCCCTTGGTTTATCACCAGAAAAAACAGCCAGCTCAACCATAGGTTGATTAACCTTCTCCCTCCAATCATCCACATTATGATTAAAAATCTTAGGATTTGGATAATAGGAACAAATCCTCTAACAGTACCAGTACCAGCAGGGGAATCAAAAGATGAATAAGCTCCAGGATTACCTCTGCGGAAGTTTCCTGCCTCTGCACTTTTACTGGAACTTCCAGCATCTGCATCAGTTTGTTTTCCTCTCCTTTGCCCAGTTAGCACCTTTATTATCGCTTCAAATTTCGCATTTAATTCGTCCTTGATCTCCTTTATCGACGCATCCAGCTCATTCTGTCGTTGTTGACTAGATTCAAAGCTTTGTTTCACCTCCTAATTGAATAACTTGGATTATTGACCTGCAACTGCTATCCTTGCATCCAAATCCTTCAACTGATTCTCCCACGCCTTGATTCAAGTGCTCTCTGCCATTATTTGCCAAAGATTCACTCGCTCTGATACCACTTTGTCATGAATAAGGAATTATACTGAAAATTCACAGAAGTACCCTTATAATTGTAGAAGAGAAGAGAATGTTCATCAGGTTACAATAACCAACAAATTCAATATGATCAACAAGATACCTACCAGAATCTAACTCCGCCCTATTAATACCATAAGGCTATCACCTAATTCTGTTGCAAAGTCGTTGCAAATGTATCCCCAATTCCAATCGGAATGTGAAGCCAGCTCCGCTGATGTGTTTTCCTTTCTTCACCATTATGTTGCAGCAACATGATTCGAAAAGACCATTATAACCTTCTTTTTTATGACACAATATTAGCTTCAGAAATGGGTTGGTGAGCCCAACATGGTTTCTGTATTGGGCCGCGGTTGCCCATATTAGCTTTGGGAGGCCAAAAACATTGTTATTGGTCCTGAAAAGCTCAAATAGCTTTTTATTGGGTCGTATAAGGCTAATCAAGCTTTTTTTTGGGACACGATGGCCCATTCAGCTGCTTTATAGCAAACATAATATAATAGAAATTGTTTATTTTTTGGATGGTGATGTCAACCAGGGATACCGAACTCATTTTGAATAACCTAAATCCAATTTGTCTAAAAATATCATACTAATATTATAATATGTTACTAATTTAATTTTTTACTATATATATCAACCATAACTTATACTAATATTATAATATGTTACTGATTTTAATTCTTTATTATATATAATCAATCATAACTTGTGAGACCAATAAGATCATTTGATACTTTCGTTGATTTATTGCAATGAGATACATATAGTTATGATAACCTTTTAAAATGAATCTCAACATATAAATATTTACTTTTTAAATAATTTGAATGAAATTTTATTGTATTCAATATTTAACTATTTCTAATTAAAGTCCGTCTCTTGAAAGACATTCTTTCAATGACTTGTGGAAAGACCAAGGTTTAAAGTGCAAATTAGAAAAAAAATGAAGTTTCGGGTTGCATGAATTGGGTTATAAACTTTATAACTAGTACACGTTGCATAGTAAAATTTTAACATTGCAACTAAGACATTTTACCTTTTATTATTCTAATTAAACTCCGACTTTCCATAAGTCTATGGAAAGACGGTACTTTGCCTTCTAACTATCTCATATAGTTTTTCTTAGATGACTAAACTTTAAAATTTTAAATAAAATTATTTGTTTTCAATTTAAATGTAAGACATAACATGTACGAAAAACTTAAAATTAATAAATATTTTTTCTTATGAATTTCAAGGTAATACCTTAATTTCATTACAATTACTAAGAATTAAATTAAGATATTCAGCATGGACTAAGCTTTCCAAAATCGCTTTTTAGATGGGCCGATGGGCCCCAGATATCTTCATTAAAGGGCCGCCATATCATTGACCATTAATTGATTATTAGTTATTAAATTGATTTTTATACTGTGTAATTGTTGATTATATAATCAGGTTTGCAAGGATGTAATAAAAGTAAGATAATTTCTTAATAATCTTATGCCAGTAGCATCTTATAGTCATGAGAATAAACAAATCAGGTTTTTTAAAAATAAATTGTATAGCATTCGCGCTTTGCAAGGACGTGAATTTGACTATTGTTATATAAAAATAAAAAAATTTAATTTAATTAGTTAATAAAAATATTAAAAGAGATCACTTTAGCAAAACATATCAACATTGCACTACACGTAGAATATGAAAAATGATCAATGTTATGAATTTTTTATTGTACTATCATGCCTTGTATACCATAGAATACGAAATTATTTTTATTGTATTGTCATGCCATTGAATGGCTTAGTTTTTTAAACAAAATTATTTATTATAATGTAATTTTTTGTAAGATTTTAATATTTTTTTGAAATTAGATGATAAATTTTACTAATTAAACTTTGCGAAATTGAGTTATAGATGTCCATTTTCTTCTTTTTTCAATATTTTAAAAAATATATTGTAATTAATTGAATTGCACTATACGTATACAAATTCCGTAAAATATGAAAAATGATCAAATTTTTAAATTTTTTATTGTATTATCATGCCATTGAATGGATTAGTTTTTTAAACAAAATTATTTATTATAATGTAATTTTTTTTGTAAGATTTTAATTTTTTTGAAATTAGATGATAAATTTTACTAATTAAACTTTGTGAAATTGATTTATAAATGTTCATTTTCTTCTTCTTTCAATATTTGTTAAAAATATATTTTGATTAATTGATAACATTGTGCTATTTTCATTATCATGGTCACTTAATCAGTTCTGACAAAAAAAAAACATTTCAGAAAATGTTATTTCTTACTGAACATTATAGCTAGGATATACCAATAGGTTAAAAAAACTTCCGTGGTCAACGAATATTGTAATTCGTACATCATTTTCAGGAAAAAAAAACTACACTAAAAGGTTGGATATTTTCAGCAACACTAGTGGAAGAACCATGTCAAATGTAAGGAGGAACTCATTTAATAATGTTAAAAATATTATGTACCTTAGATATAAAAATTCAAAATTAGGGGTATTCTCAATAATTCATGATTAATAATAAAAAATAACATTTTAAATTTTGATTAAAAAAATCTAAATTCATCATATTAGAGAAATAAATAAAAACTATATATTCTTAAAATGTCAATATTTTATAATTAATAATTACACAAATTGTATAAAGATAAAATGTATGGCAATTGAAATTTAATATTTAAATGAAAAATAATATAATACATCTTAAGACATTGAAAATTTTAATGTTATCACTAATCACACACATTTTAAAATATTAATTGATAAAATTAAATAAATTCATACAAGAAAAATTGCAAATAAAATTTGCAGCGTATTAAATAAATAATTGAAAGAATTTACAAATAAAATATTTTAGTATTATATTTAATATTTATATAAATCATTTTGTATTTTTTAAAAAAATTACTCCATATATTATTCTATATTTTAAAATAGTAATTTTTAATAATTTTGTAGGCAAATTAAATTGCGTAGAAAGAATTGATTGTGGAGAGTAAGAAAAGGAATAAGTAGATAAGAATGATTCACTTATTATCATTATCATGAATTGAAATTTGATCATCTTAAAAGGATAAACCAAAATATAAATTGTATCAAATTTAAAAATAAATATTTTTTAAAAAAGTGTTATGAAATAATTTCCATAATAAATGGAGATTGAGAATACAAAACAATTTGACCGACAAAAATGCCCATCCTCATAAATAGAGTAGGATTAATTAATCATCAATTGAAAAACATTTAAAATCTTTGAGGAAGAGGTTTACATTGTAAATTGAAAATTAATTTTTTAATATATTATATTTTCAATTATTTTCTTGAAGGTGACATTGAATTTTGTGCGAGTGACATGTGTCAAAAACATGCTCTTTTAAGTATATACTACTTTACTGTAGATGGGAAAAGTGAGGGCATCAAGGAAAAGAATAAACTCCATCGTGTTGCACCAACATTTCATTAAGAGCGAAATGCATATATAACCTTACATAATTCATGAAAGTATACATATAATCTTATGATAATTGAAAGTGCAAATATAACCCTAAATAGTTTGTTTTATGTTCAAATATAACCTTTTCCGACAGTTTGAGGCCAGATTATATTAAAAAAGACAAATTTACCCCTCTGTTAAATTTTTTAAAAAAAGTCTGAAATGACATTCATACCCCTGAAACCCCAACTCCTTCATCTTCATTATTCTCTTCTGGCCTATTTTTACGATTCAACGTGGCCCATAATGGTGCCAGAACGCTTACCAAGGTGGCCCACCGCCACCACCATCAAGCTCCAACCTCGCCACACCAACGACGCAAACCCTAGCGCCACCTCCATGTGCCGCCTTAACTCGCCGCTATCTGTTCGATAATTTTTGTGCCTTAACTTGCCGATGTCCCTTCTACTCGTTGTTCTCCTTTGCGCCACCTCACCGCGAACAACGTCAATGATTTCAATTACCTTGCGATGTCCCTTCGTTCAATTACATTAACGATTTCGTTCTCCCTTGCGTTGGAAACTCAAGTCCTCGGAGGCCCTAACGGAACCAGCTCTGGTGAAACCAGTGTAGTGAAGACCATCGTGGCCAAAAGCGGTGCCAATCGGCGGGAGGATGCCGATCGGAAGCGGCACCAGAACGCTTACCAACGTGGCCAGAAGTGACGCCGATCGATGGGAGGTATAGGTTTGCAGCAAAGATTTGAGTCAGCGTTGGAGTTTTGGAGTTGTGCTAGGGCTTATTCAAGTCGGACAGGGCTTCAACGATGTTTTAGAGTTGGGGGAAATGGAGATGGTCAGATTGTGGAGTAAAGGGGCTGGATTTTTGGGAAAGGGGGTCGGGTGGTGGCGACGAGGGGTGGAAGGTGGTGGCGGGGTGGCGGGGCAGTGGAGGACGGGGTGGAAAGGTAGTGGGGGGTGGACGGTGGAGGGTTAGTTGGGCAGTGGTGTGGCTTGGCAGTGGTGGTGGGATGGCTAGTGGTGGTGGCGGTGGTGGAGGGGTGGAGTTGGTTGGGTGGTGGTGGGGCGGTGGCAGCAAGCTGGTGGTAGAGGAGGTGGCAGCAAGCTGGTGGTGGTGGAGGTGGCAGCAGAGCTGGTGGAGGTATAGAGAATTTTTGTCTTTTAAATCTTAGTATTCGGTTGAAAAGGCATTTTGATCATTTTCTGTCGGTCAATGATCGGAAACGACCAGTCAATACCGTAATATAGTGTTCAGAGGGTTGACGTGAATTGCAATGAGGATATTGTAGTTCTAAGATTGACGTGAAAACACCATTCTAGGAATAAACATTCTTTACTCTCAAAATGTTAATAAAAGTTAAATTTAACGATTCGAAAAGATGAATTATGAATGTGGCACGAATCACACTTTTGTTAATGGAATATATACCAATATAACCCTATCTATTTGACTAAATACCAATATAACTCTCAGATAATTTTTAGTGCAAAAATAACCCTAACTAGTAAATGTAAGTGTCAATATAACCCTCAAACCCCATTTGCAGCATTGACTTCTATTTTTCGTCGTTGACTGTATGTAAAATTTCCAAAATACCCTTAGTGTTAAAATTTGAATTTGTGTTGACAAATTTACCCTTATAGTTAGCCGGACCCCCGTCGGACCCCCGTCGAACTGCTGTTGCACCGCCGCCGTAACAGGTAAGTTTATATCAGCACATTGTGAAAACTGACAGAGTTATATTAGCACATTCGTAAAAAGTGTAAGGTTATATTAGTACATATTATAAAAGTTAAATGAGTGGTACTCGACTGAACTTAACGAGCGACTACATATCATATATACCATTATCATATTATAACAACATCTTATACACCATAAAATTCGACATCATAGCACCATCATTCATATTAAACACCATTATCAAATATTGTAGCCACATTTCAAAACTCATGAACATTAAAAACCCTAGGTCGAAAAACACAACAAAATTAACAATCACACACAACACAGAAAGGTCGTCCAATCATCAGTGCAAACTAAACACAACAAAATAAATAAAATATCATCAAAACCCATATATTCTATAGTATGTGCTGATATAACCTACACTTTTTGGGAATGTACCGATATAACCCTATCAGTTTTCATAATGTGCTGATATAACTCTACATGTTATGACGGAGGTCCGGCGGCAATATTTGGGATATTAATGACTCTAAGGGTAATAAATTCATTTCCTATTTTTTAGTATTTTTATTTTTTTTCACAAGGGAAAAATATATTTTTCCAAAATTCCGGCTAAAAGTTTTCGGAGAGGGTTATATTGGCACTTACACTAATTATTTAGGGTTATATTGGCACTTATGTCAAGTAGGTATGGTTATAAAAACACTTTTCTCTTGTTTTTTTTGGTAGGGATGAAATTGACTCTTCCATCAAATCCGACCTTCAACTGCCAGAATGGGTAAAATTGCACTTACATCAACTAGGTAGGGTTATATATGAACTTTCAGTTAACAAAAAGTTATATTGACACTTATGTCAACTAGGTAGAATTATAAAAACACTTTTTTCTTTGTTAATTAAGGGGTCAAGAGTGTTTAGAAATTGAATGGAGGGCCAAATGTGAACAACGACGATAGTTTATGGATCAAATCATAGTATACACAAAGTTTTGTTTTAGTCCGTGTAACCATTAGATGAGTCTTTTTATAATTAATTTAATTAATAAGTTGATTTAATGTTTATAACTATTTGTTATAACAAGATTCCTATAAATAAAAACCTTTTAAAAATATATCTCCAAATATGAATAATTATAATATAACGCTAAAATTATTGGAATAAGATTTTTCATTTTTGATATAATCGTTAGACGGTCTAATAGAAGAATTTCTCCATATTATACCAATTTTTATGTTTTAATATATTTAATAATTTTTTTAAAATTAAAAATCTCACTGGAATAGCTTTATCTTTCATTAAACACTTGATAACTTTTTATCTCTTCTATACACATAAAAGAATTTTCCACGTTAATTTTTTTTTGGAAGGCTCACTAATATACTTGAAAATATTAAAGAAAATCATCTCAAATTTCTTTCAAAATAAATTCACTTTAGCGTAAAAAATCAGTCTGTCAAACAGGCGCAGCTGACTATGGCCACGAGAATATAATGCACGTGATTTCAGTCCGGTTGAATGATCAACTGAGAATTAAAAATAACCAAATTGAAAAGAAAAGGCAAAAATTGGTAGTATATAACAAAATTTAACAGAGCGCATTTTATTTTTAATAATTTAAATGTTAATTAATCCGTATGTGAAGAAAAAGCAATAAGAACATGACTTTAGTCATAGCTACACTTCTCGTGAAAATATCCACCTTAGGGTTGCTTTCTTATTTACGTAATTTCTCTGGAGATATTGCTATTTTCAATTTTATGCATCTATAATACTCCCTCTGGTTTTATAATATTGACACCAAATAAATGGCAATTTTTTTTATAAAAAAAAGTAAAATGAGTGGAGGAAATTTTATAGGAAGAGTAAAAAGTAAATTGTGTAGTGAAAATAATCTAGTATTTACCAAAAAAGGAAAATGCCAATATAAAAAAACCATCACAAAAAGGAAAGGGTGCCAATATAAAAAAATCGGAGGGAGTATGTAAAGAACTTAATTTTTACTATGGCAAAATATTGCATACTTCCTTTGTTTCACTGGATGTGACATATTTTTCTCCTTTTGGTTGTTTTTGTGAATTTGACACACATTCTTTTTTGGGTAAGATTCTTTCATTTTCATCCACTCATTTTACTTTTTTTCCTTTCTAAATTCAATTTCACCCATCCATTTCATTCACTTAAATCAAAACATCTAAATCTAGCGTGTCACATCCAATGAAACGGAGGTATTAGTACATAGCTAATCCAGGAGGTAAGAATAATATTACAAGATAACACTTTAGTAGGCACCGCTTTTCCCTTTGCAAAAATATTGCAATATTAGCACTTTCGGAGTATAAGAATTGAAGTTCTTGAATTGGATTCTTTACCACATAGAAAAACAAACAAACAGAAAAACATTCACATTCTTTAAAGTACTTTTCACAAATTTCCTAGTATGTGTAATCTAATTTTGATTAAAAAATCCATCAATGTACATTAAAAAGGGTTTAATTTACGAACTTCTGGCAAACTACTTAAAATTTATAATATGAATTAAAATAGGATTTTTTCCCGATATCGATAAATGAAAAGTCTATAATCAACATCAGGGATCATTCGTTTGATTTAAGCTGCGAAATAATACAGTTTCTCGATTCAATGAGCATACTAATATTTGCACGATAAATAACATATTTACAACTAAATTCTTAAAGTTAGTTAAATTAATGCATGAAACATAAATGCATGTTATTGCCAATCTTTTATAGTTAATCATAAAGCAGTACCTTCAATTCTCATGTTTCTTTCTTCTATTTCTTTCTCCTTCAAACGCCTTTTCAGATTTCCAACCACTGCCGCTAGAACTTTGATCTTCAGACAACTGCAATTATTTGCAAAATAATCAATATAACAAATAATTATTTATACCTTGCGATATTTGCAAAAAAAACACACACAAGAAGAAAAACTTACCGAATCGGACTTGATTTCAGCGTACTTGTTGTGCAGATTCGCATACTTATATAAGAGATCGTCAATGGTCTGAACCCTTTCTTTCTTCTGCCGCGACTTCCCCAATTTGATATTTTAAAATAATTTGGACAAAAAGGCTACGGTTTTTCCATTCCGGATTCTATATTCCTTCTAATTTTATTTTTTTTCCACTTTGTTTGACACTTCTAAATGATTTCGACAAGAAATCTACCGTCCCTTTTGGCGGGAGCATACGATCAGTTGTCTCCGTTGACACTGTCATGTTATAAGAATTCAAAAGGAGGAGCGAATTAAAAAAGGAAGAATGAATTGAATACTTTGTTGAACACAAAATTTGATCTAATTATGAGGGAATGAATGGGAAAGAATCTATACAACGTTGTATTAATATAGTATAAGTTAATTTATCCTTTTACAATAAATTAGTTAATCGTTAGGCAAAGTTTTGGAAAAGACGGTCTTTCCATAAGTTTAGTTTATGGAAAGATGGGGTTTAATTATAAGTTTAATGGTTTTCTTACCAAAACTTATATGTTATGATAACAATATGGAGCTGTATAATGCTACCAAAACCCATCTTATAGTAACATTATAATGTTACCAAAATCCATTTTATTCCCATTACGTTATGTAAAGTGTGTGTATCATAAATTAGTTAACCATATATTTTGATATTTTCCAAACCAAAATCTCAACATTCCAATAATGAAGAACTACCATATAAATATGGTAACAAACCAAATTTTACCAAAATTGCGGCTTCCTTGTATTACCATTTATGTAACTCAATATTTTTCATAAGCTCTATCCAAAACTGAACACAAACTATTTCCAATTGCATAGTTTTCGGTTCAAACCTTTTATATTATTATTTAGTAAAATTGTTACTATACTGACAGACGATCATTGTACATGGAGTCACCGGTGGACGAAGTGGAGTTGATTATGGGATCCGTTAACAATCTCATGTCGGAAGAAAAAGAAGTCGAGATCGGCAATCAAGCGGCTATTGACGCCGTGGAGGAGCGAGTCCGTTGTTTGAAGAAGAAGAATGCTTTCATGTGTATCAAAGTTAAGAGTCTTATTCAAAGTCTGAAAGCCAAGATGTCACTCGAGAAAGCCATCTCTGTAAGTTGTTCTTCACCTTCTCGCTATATTTGAATTTATATTTTATAATTTTATTCTGACATGAGTGTGACAGTCCCAATTTAATATTATGATTAGAAAGATATTATCATTTAGAGATGAGAGATGACATGTGCTTTTTTATATATTATAATTTCTAGTTTCATCATAAGATATGGTAAAACGATCTCATATGATTTTTTTTATTGATGCAAGATATCCAAGGATGACAAGATCCTTGCTCTATGTAAAGAGATTCAAGAACTCAACGGGCTTTTGGAGAGGAACAAAAATCATCTTCAGATTTAGGATTACAATTGTTTCGTGTTATTCTTTCTTACATCCTAGCTACAACTATTTTCAAATCAAATATCCGTCCATACATAGGTAGCATTTGTAGTTTTTCTTTATGTGAGTTTGTAAAAAGATTGTTACGATTTCTTTCACAAATTTTATCCTTCGTGAAAGCACTTTGCTTTGGATTTCTTTTGAAATTTTGTTTTTTCGGTCTACCTCAATTTTGTGTGTGTTTGTTTTAAATTGATGGGATGTTAGTGAATCAACCTTTCATATTGATTATCAGATTATCCAATAATCTACATTTGAGTGATTTATTACAATGAGATAAGAGCTTACCTCATTTAAATACACACTAAACATTAGTTTATAACAAAATCTATCTAGTGGACTGAATAACAGATGAATGATACATATAATCCACGGTGGTGCTCCACGGTAACCATTCAATCAACTCGACAAGAACATCAACTTGATTTGTTTACCAACTTGAGATGACGTCCCATCCCGAACATGACACAGTAATTATTTTTTTGAAAAAAATCTGTAACATGCCTTGAATTAAACTATCTCAGTCTATCTTGTAAGAATCTACCGATCTGTTCTGAATTTCTAACCTCCATCCACCTCAAGATCCAGGTCAAGGTCCACTGTTCTCTCCGGACAGATTATATTTTGACAACCTGAGAATTAGTCAAAGAGTGAAAGGCAAATCACTCACTATAAAAAAAAGAGCTAACCCATAGCGTGGGAATACAAAATTATACAGTACGAGTATAGTACTTTGTAGATATGGAGACGCCACAATCTTGATCTGTTGAAGGAATATTGTCAACGCCATGAGGATATTGTAGTTCAATTATTGTGTGTGTAATATTTTGATTTGCAATTGAAATTCATTTTATAGTAATCTGTTCCATCTCTATTTACATTTATATTTTTTGATATTATTCTCTATCAAAGTTTTACCGTTATTAAGTAGTTTGTTTAATTCGTTGTAACAAATAAGTTTTAAATATCAACATTTTATTTGCCGTTATTATATATAAATATATTAACAGTCAAACATGTTTATTTAACATCAAGATAATGAATGCAATGTAAAATCTTGCCAAAAATAGAAAATGTGTCAGTATAAAATAAACAATCCAAAAAAAAGTGTGCTATTAATAAAGAGACGGAGAGTACCATACGAATAATTACTGAAAATTGCGTTATCGAAATTTGTTTTTTTTCTTCTGAAAATTGCTACACGGACAGAGCGAAACTGACAATGAAAATTTATTTTAGAGGTTAAAATACATGTTTTAAAATCACGGACAAAATACTACAATCATGTATCATTATCTGATCATTTAGTATTATCTGGTCCACCTAAAATTCAGGTCCACTCTTCGTTCCGACGTCTAGGATTATATCATCCGCCAGGACCGCAAGTAATGATTTTATTAACACAAAAAATCAATTCAAGTAATAACAAATATAAATCCCGACTGATGGAATAATGATCTTGACTACAATGATATATTATATTGTCACGATAAACTTCATCGAATAATCATATGACCCCAATAATAGGCTTATCAATGATGTATTTTCGTTCACGCTAACAACTTGTCAGAGAATATGAGTGTAATTTTAGGATCAACTCATGCAGACTGATTACGGATGTCAGTCTAGCGGTTTTTGGGGGAAATTCGTTCGACACATGTTCCAATGAAGCGAATATGAAGGTAGTTTTAACGGAGTGAACGATTATGGGTTTGAAAATAATATCCATCATTAATTGATAGTGGATCAGGCGTGAATATTAGTTCACACCTGCCCCACTAGACCCTTATATACACACACAAATTCATTATATAATAAATTATTATTTATCCATAATACTCATATCTACCTATAATAATTTCATGTAAATTTTTTAATATTAAAATTATCATTATGAAGAAAATTTTAGGTATTTTTGAAGTTATAAGTGAGGTGAATACAATGGATTTGACGTGAGTAGAAAGACCTAATTGGGTGATGGAGGCGTAGATGGATTTTATATAGTAATACTCAATGGGCGGGTAGATTTCTGTTATGGATGATGGGCGTATGGGTATGGATATTTTATGTGGGTAATTATTTTTGAAAAAAATAATCATTCTAATATTCTGGAAAAATGTCCAACGACGATTACAATGAGTGAAATTGACATCTAATCTAACTAGCATCTAGCAATAGCTAAAATATACAAGGATATCTAAATTACATGTCAACCAGACTGACCGTCTGTAATTGTACACATCAATAAAAATTGTAACATCCCCCTCGAGTATATTAACTTGCTTCCCGTGAAAACCATGACCACTTGGCAGAGAAGAGTGTATCACGCATCAGTATCACTGCGCCAAAAATGGATGTTCTACAACTGTAACACTACTTGATCCAACCACGATCTATGTTGTCCAAACAGTAAACACCTTGAAAAACAAAGATATGACTTGTCCAAATTAATGGAAATCCAAAAACAAAACCACAAATAAAATTACGAAACACGATATGAAAAAGTAGATCGAGAACAATACATCAACGTGAACAACTAAATTGATTTATAATCATGAGCACGACGATCTAATCGATCGGTTGAAGAACAAAAATAATTTGTGGAGACAAATTTCACACTTATTGAATAGTAAAAATATAAATTAAAATAAACTACTATTGTCCATCTCCCCTAATGGAAAGATGGGGGAAAAATTGAAGAAGAAGAAAGGCTGCGAAACGAATGCGGCTAGGTTTTTTTCTTCTACATTTTGACGTCTGGTGTGGAAGTCTTCGTTATTAGTGAAATATTATGTGGGTATACGTAGAGAAGGACTTTAATTATGATAAAATTGATTATAATCAAAATCGTCTAAATATTTGATCAATTATGATAAATTTTATCTTTATACTAAATTAAGTTATTTCATATTTTAAAAGAATTCAGAAAATAAAAATATTTAAAGTAACTCCCAATCCCCTATAAAATGTAGATATAGTCATAGATTTTTGTTGAATAGAAAATGCATAATCCTCTAATTGAAGATCGATATTGATCAGTCAAATTTCAATGTTAACTAAACTAAAAATGACTGAAACACCCTTAATATTATATTAGCAAGTTAAAGTTAACAAAGATTTTGATCAAAAGTGCACTCCTTGCGTTTCACTAATAATGACATCATAGGTTTAGATGATTGAATTTAGGTGAAAATAATGAGTGGATAAAATTGAATGTAGAAAATAAAAAGTAGAATGAGTGGATGAAATTGAAGAAATCTTGTCAAAAATAGAAAATGTGTCATTTAAAAAGAAACACCGCGTTAAGATAAGTGTATCACTAATAGAAAAACAGAGGGAGTAGTTCTCAACATTATTTTTTTACACCCTTATACAATAAATAATGAATAGAAAATTACATTGATTCAATAATTAAATAAAACACGATGGGTTATAAACCCAAATATTTATTACACCATCATTATCGCAGAACTTGGTTGAGAGTATTAAGTTAAATACATAAAAAGAAACAAGTTAAATTTTAGAGTTTCTCTCTTGAAAAACGGTCTTTCCAGATTTAAAGTGTAAATTAAAAGATTTATGATAAAATTTTCGCGTTGTATGAATCAGGCTAGAAACTTTATAACTAATACACGTTGCATAATAAATTTTTAATATTGCAACTAAAACCTTTAACCTTTTATTATTCTTATTAAACCTCATCTTTCCATAATCCTATGGAAATACGGTATTTCTCAAGATTTTGCCATAAATTTATTCACGATAAATTTAAAATGAGTTAAGTGCCCATATAACCCTATGTGTTGGTCGAAAGTGCCAATATGACCCTGTAAAATCTAAAAGTGCAATTATAACCCTATTATTTGCTTGAAAGTGCTAATCTAACCTTGACAA
>JAULKM010173430.1:0-15516 GCA_032355605.1 Rubia tinctorum | reverse complement strand
CCAAGGTCCCGTAACTTGTGTTTAATCTCTTCTTAGTAGTTTGTTGCATATTTAGTAGATTTACATTGCTTGCTAGTTATCTTGTCTTTAAATTCATAACTTAGAAAAAAATCAACCAAACCCCCCCTCCTTTACATGCTTTTATATGTATATGTATCTCTATATCTAGCCTAGTATTTACCAATATATGTGTAAACCCTTATGAAAATCTCTCTTCTTTGTGTACAACCCCGACTAGCCATTATCTACTTAGTTGTAGTTAGGAAGCAATTAGGCTTATAAATTGTATTTTTGAGAGGTACAACGATGACCTCCCACGTACCTGGCGATTAACGTAAGGGCTCAAAACAAGGCAACATACCAGAACAAGAATAAGCATGGAGGCTTTCACAAGAAGTAGGATGATCGCGGTAGAGCAAGAATCATAGTCAGGGACAGGGGGCATGACAAAGTAAAGGAGATCGCTAGAGCTAAAGCTGGAGAGGAATGGGGTAAAAGGCAGAGTGAGATCGCCCCGGTGGAAGATAGCAGAACAACGAGAATAACGAATATATAGGCCGTCATATGCGGGAACACAAGAGGAAGAACCGAATCCAGCAGAGGTACGCTGAAGATAGACATCACAACCAATACTGATTGACATGAAAATGGGCACAAACGAGGCGACAATGATTAACACCGATGACCCGATACCAGATAGGCCAACTAATGGTGATGCAATAGTGATAATGGTCATGGTGATGGACAAAAGGATCTACCGGGCATACGTAGATGGTGGAAGCTCCAGGGAAATAATGTATTGAAACTGCTTCGAGAAGATGGATGAGAACATAAGGAGGAAGCTGGAATCAACTGACACCCCACTGGTAGACTCTGCAGACAGGGCAGTGTGGTCAAAAGGAACCATCCAACTCCAAGTAACGGTGGGAGAAGAAGACATGAGAAAGACTGTGGATATGGAGTTCATAGTTGTGAAGACAAACAACCCGTACAATCTGATATCCGGCAGGCCATCCCTAGCACTGCTGAAGGGCATAGTGTCAACCATGCACCGGATCTGGAAGTTCTTGACTAAGGGAGGAGTAGCAACGATCAGGGGAAACTAAAAAAAAAGATGAGAGAGTGTCACAGGATTTCTCTCAGTAAGCGTAAGCGAGAAAATAGAGGCTGGAGCCAGCAACGGAAGGCCAACAAAGCCATACCCGTTAAGATGATTGCAAACAGGGATGAATTGTCAAAGCTAGGCGCCGAGGTGCAAGCAGTACAACTGAAGGAGGACCAGTTTGTGCATGTGGGAACATCCCCCACCCGAAATAAGAAAGGAACTTATGAAAGTGTTGAAGGAGAGCATGCGAGCTTTTTCCTGGAAGCCGGAGGATATGAACGGAGTACCCAAAGATATCGTTTGTCAAAAGCTAAGAGTAGAGCCATCCCACAAGCCTGTCAGGTAGAAGCAGAGGATGCTTTTTGACCCACCCCCTCTCGAGCGTCGTTAAACAAGGGAAGGGGCTAAGTTATTAAGGGTCAAAGATAGAATTTATATGTTCCTCCCCGTTCCTATTACTATACTACCAAGAATGGTAGATAGCGGCAAGTACCGGGGTTGTCTATAGAGATGTCAGGAATATAGTAATCTAATAAACACAACCATAGTTAGGTTTTCAATTCGACCACGTGTTAGGAATAAAAAGTGTTGCGAAAATAACCATTGGGGGAGGGGGGTGATTCAACTATCAATTACTAATATGCATTCAACTGAAGAAAAAAATATAAACAAGCACTCGGGGAATATTTGTGTAACATGGTTGATGTTATTTCAATCATCGACTTCATCAAATACAAGAACTTAACTCTATTCTAGTGTTTGTATCACGTGGTGTGGACAATGGTCAAACCTTCCCCCTATCTGTCACATAGAGGTGCACATATAAAATCCTCCATTAGCCTCGCCTCCACAACTAGGAGAGTGCAACAATGGCTATGTCACATTGCGCAGGTTTGTTTCTCTCTGTGCAATTAAGTCCTGGGCAGAACACCACGAAGGAAACTACCCCTAGGCCTACAAAGGCAAAGAAAGTAGCCATCTTATCAATATCTTCTAGGATTAATAATATAACCCCAGTTTTCTACCTACTCTATCTCTACCCGCAACCCTTCAGACCTCTTTCGTCGGCTAACTAGATTTATAGTTGATCATGAAAATTAACAACGGTAACCTTCAGGCACACTCCCAGTTCCGGACTTTCACACCTCGAGCGAATCTAGCTTTCCTTAACCGAGGAGTATAAATATTTCGCCAATATGAAAGTAGACTCGATTGTGTGCCAACAAAGTTTGACTTTCATGCAATTCATAAGAATATTAAGAACAAGCCAACATAATGATCACAAAACACATAGAGATAGGTAGATCTAGAAATCTCACAAAATAAACAGCCACACATGAATACAAATATAATCCCCAAGTAAGATCCCTACTCCCTAAGCATTGGACCCAACTATTTCATTGGATTTAATAGTTTTGGGCAAAAGATAGATGGAAAGAAAAGAAGCTAGAGAGAAGTGAGAGTGTTTTCTCTCTCTAGCCACCTACTAAGATCTAAAAATGAGCATTACTTTAAACCCTATCAGACAAAGATCCATATATATAGTAGTATGGAATTGGGCCTCACAATAGGCCCAAAAGTGGCCAAAAACCCTAGCAGCAGTCAGGGCTCATGCCGGTTCAGGACGCTGGCCCTGGAACTGGCCGTGCCGGATGTGCAGGCAGCCGGTCGGGTCCTCATTTTCTCGTTTCTGATCCGGGCCATGTATTGTTTTGCATGCCCCATCAGCTGGAACCTTGTTTTGCTCAGTACCTCAGCTCGTCCTGTGTCATTCTTCACACCCCGTGGGCTAGTCTTGATATTTGTGACTTGAAATGGAGCGGGATATGTAAAACGGAACATCTCACTCCCATAAGTGAAAAGAAGGTGGGCCTTGTGCCTGATTTTGGCATGTCCCGTGCCAGATGATACGCACCGTGCCTAGGCCCCTTGGCATGGGTCATGCTAGCTTTCTATCTGCGCCAAGCATGTGCGGTCCGCGCCAAGCATGTGCGGTCCACGCCAAGCATGTGCGGTCCGCGCCGTCTGTGGCTGGTTCGCATGGCTAACTTCTTTGTTCCACTACGGGTGAACCGTTGGTCAAATTTGGGAGTTCTAGTAGTCGATTTTGTAGTGTTTGAGAAGAAGGATCCAATGGTGAGTGTTGATTATTCTCGGATTTTTCCAGGCTTATGTGAAACCTTGAACAACGATCCCTCTTCTTTTTCTTTGTCCTTCTTGAACTTTGATTCCGCCTTTCTTGGTCCCAATTCTTCTACTACCACAATTTGGAGTTTGTGGCTTTTGATATACTACCATCCTTCCGATTGGCCTTCGATATCTTCTACCATTCTTGTGAATGGCCTTCAAATATTTACTACCACCCTCGTGGATGGCCTTCCACTAAAAGAAAATGAAAAAACACTCACGGGCAACCTACTAATGAGATCAAAGAGGAAGATCTAGGTGCTCGTGAATACAAGTGTCCATTAGTCCAATTAAGTCTACAAAATGTGGGATTTAGACATTAAAACCAAAAGTGGTCATATAAACCCTCTGTCGTGTGAACCTAACTAAAACTAGCAATCAACCAAACAAAAGATGATAATAAATGTGTTAAATGCATCGGCTAATGCATGCATAACGGTGCACATCAATCCCCCCACACTTAAACCTTGACTTGTCCTCGAGTAAGCAAAAACAAGAAACGATCTAAGCGAAATGTAGTATGCAAAGAGAAGTTAGCCAATACATTCAACTTATTCCCAAGCTACCCTAGTTCCCCCAAAGAAGTAAGAATCTCACAAATATCACACTCTCCCAAAGGTAATAAAGTAACCTAACTACCCAAAATATTGTGAATTAAAAGGTAAGTAGAAAAATTAAGTGTTGAATTAGCTTACTCCGCTGAATAGTCAGCCAAAAGCAATCCAAGAGTTGCTGCCGAAAAAACACCAAGGATAATCTACAAGATCCCCAACTTGGTTGTAACTAAGGATAACTCGAGATTCTGAACTTAGCCACAACAAAAAAAATGCCGAAGGATCCTCAACTTAGTTTCTGTTTTCTCTAAATTTGTCTCATTTATTCCTAAGAGCCCTTTTGGATTTTCATCAGGTTTCTAACTTAGCCGGGTATATATAATTTTCATTTTTCAAAATTTTCATATTTTTTTAGCACAAAATGCCTGAAAGTTTGGCTTCATACTAAAAAAAATAGTGAATAAGAAAAAATTATACCACCAAAGTGTTCATCTAAAAACATTCCCCAACAAAGTTCAAACCACCTAAAGTTCAAACCACCAAAGATTCTACCAACTTTCCAAATACAAAGAAAACGATAATTAAAGAAACACCAAAACCACAAAGAGTCTGAAGATGAAAACTCCCAAGATTTTCACCACTCTGTCTCCCACACTTGAACTTTGCATTGTCCCCATTGCAATTGATCAATAAAAATCATGAGTGGGAGAGAGAAAAGTAGTGAAGTCACTCATGTGACCCCGAAGGGCCCCCCTCAAGTGCTGAGTCTCGTGCCTTCTTATTCTCTCCTCTTGACGCATTTCTTACATCTCAATAGGAGTTACATCTCAGAATACTTTCGAGCTTCAAGATATGGAATCTCTCAATCAATTTTTCAATGGCTTCTTCATGGACATACGATCTTTCATCTACAATGGGGAACTCTTCCTTCATCCCCCGCTCAAAGGACTCCAACCTAGACTCCCAAGTATAAATCGTACCCTCCATGGAACTTAGCCTACTCCCAAATTCTTCTAACTGCAAGCTCATTTTGCCCACTTCATTGCTAATGTCTTGCATAATTTGTGTAGAACATATAAGTTGTTCCCTGAATATGCAGAATTGGTCGAGATCATCTGTGAAAATATGAGTAATGCTAACCGGTGCTACAAGTGGGGTCTCGTTGTGATCCTTCTCAACATCTATATCTGGGTTTGATAGGACTCTATAGATATCCTTCTCAAACCTTGGATCAAGGGCTACGAAAAGGTCCTCCAACACCATATCTTGGTCGATAGTTGTACACTCTGACTAGGGGAGAATCATAAAATTTCACACCAAATATCCACCATATAGCCATACGAAGAAATCCTCTGAAGTTTTGGTGGCCACCATTCCCACTTTTTCCAGCCTATCTATCGTATATCGTGTCCCAAAATGACCCAAATTTCCCACCGCAAAAGAAGAGGGAACATATGACCCATGTTTTAGGTTAGAAGTCCAACCATGCCTCCCACAGGAATCTTTCCACCTTTCTTGTTTCCCATTGCAAGACATTCATCCAACAAAGCCGCAACCATACTGGGGTGAAAATTCCCCCTCAGAGTCATCGCCCAAAAGACTTGGACATCCAACCCTGGAAACTAGAAGATCTCCCCATGCCAGAATACTCCTATGGCTAACAATCGCTAAACGTAAAAAAAATAGTGAGTGGGAAATCTCCGTGCTCTTGCAAAGATGCTTCTCCATGCCTGAAAGGATTCTCCAAAAATTGTTCAAGGAGAATGGAAGGCCTTCTTAGTAAGTTCTTTGAATTTCCTTCCCGCACTTCCACCCGAGCGCTTGGGCAATGTCCGAATGCAACATAGTGTACTCAATGTCATCCAAGTGGAATCAGATGAGTCTTCTCCCCTCACTGTCCTTCATTTGATCCAAAGTTGCTAAGAATTCTAAAACCCATCGAATATAGGTCTTCGAGTTCTTGTCTAAGAAACCCTCTAGGCCTATCCTACTAAGAAAGTATGTGACGGGCTCGAGTGGGCATAGAGCTCCCAAAATATCCTTACAATTGAACTTTGTTTCCAAGATAGTACGGTTCAGGTATCTTAGGTACCTCCACCTTTGGGCTGCACTCCCAAAAATGTTGGTTGAACCCATGAAGGAAGGGAAGTCTCCACACCTTGGCCGGTTTCTTCCCCTTGTCACCCCGGGAAGTTGTTCCCTTTTCTAACATTTTCCTCTTTGAAGCCATCAGACTCACAAAAAAAAGTGGTAATGAAAAGATAACCAAATGCATAAGATTGATTCAAAAAGAACATTCCTTCCTAAATAACCACGACATTTCAAATCATGTTATCTTAATATAAAGGTTATTCAATCAAGAAACATTCTTTCTAAACAATCAACCCATGAACAATCATAGCATCCATCATGAATATCATACAATCAAGAATCATCCCTCCTAAGTCATCATAATTAATAAAGATCATATTCATTAAAGCACAAGGACAATACACTCACCCCCACACTTATTTTAGCACAAGATCATCAAAGAACCCAAAATTTTCTCAAAAACACTTAAAAAATATTTTCAAGTACAAAGTTCCTCATCACATCACCATCATGCTAAATAAAGCAGTAAACATAGATCTCAAAGGATTACCAGGAATTTGAAGCCAAGAGATGAAGAATACACACAAGAAGAAGCAAAAATGCTAATTTTTTAGAAAAGTGGCTCAATTTTTTTTAGATATGCCAAGGAGAAGTGAGAGTGAGTGTTTTTGAGAGATTTTGATGAGCAAAATGAATCCCATGGGTGAGGTAATGTACTATAGTTAATTATTTTCAGCAAAGAATGTGATTCAAAAAAAATGTACAAATGAGATAAGGATGACATTTTTGAAATTAAAAAAGAAAGGGACAAAAGTACCAATCTATTTACGCACAAGGGAGATGTTGATGTACTATTTATATCAACAATTGAAAGAAACAAAGGTTTTTGCTAAATTAATGAGCCAAAATTTTATGTTTTAGCTAAAAATTCAAATTTTCAAAAATCTCAATTTTTTGCCCAAAATCGCTAAACATGGAGTTTGACACGTGGAACCCCTCGTGCCAGTAACCTGGCACGACCTGTGCCAAAGCTCAACACGAGGCACGTTCATGCTGAATGAGTATGACACGAGGTAAACTCTGTGAATAGTCTTTTCCTTTTTTCCTCTGTTTTTTCAAAGAAACTCTGTCACCAAAAAAAACCCATATTCTTTCATTAAAAAAGAACGAGACTCGAACTCCAATTTATCAATCAACAAGAGTTTCATCCCAAAAGCCTTTGTCACACTAAAATATAAAAAATATTTGTACTAAAAAATGTCAAGAACAAAAAAAGAAAGACCACGTATCTTTATTGTCGTCATCACAACTTATTCCTTTTTCGTGCATTTCAATTGAAAGAACCTACCGTTGGGTCTCCGGAGTCACCATTGGCAACTCCACCCACGATGCCTTTCTTGTGAATAGATTTTCACAAGGATTCATCCTTATCCTTAAACTCTTTGTTTGAGATGAAGAGTGAGTATCCATTCATAGACAATACAAAATATGTAGCCATTTCCTTAGGTTTAGGAGGCGGTCGAGGGTGTTTTACGTCCTTGACACTCTCCACAACCCGCTGCATGTTGAACATAGAAAAAAAAGTCCAAGATAGAAAAATCATTACAAACATTATGTAAGGCGATTGTTTCATCGATATGATCATCATAGTTAAAGTGCATTTGAGGACTCCCTTTATCACTCTCATAGTTATAAAAAATCTCATCAAGTTCGCTACCTTCATCCCTATCATCAAGAGTCACATCAAGGCAATTATCATTATCCATCGTGCAAGAATCATCAAATTGAGCATTTTCTTCACACACAGTTATGCCTTTACACACAAGAGAGAGATCAAGTGAATCATGCTTAGACTTGTAAATATTAAAACCCACTCTATCCATGTTATCTTCCAAGGTTAGTGTTCCCTAATGAACATTAATCTTAGTCCTTGATATTAACGAAAGGTTTCCCCAATAAAATTGAGGGTGCACTACTATCGTGCGCTACACGAAGGGCATAAAAGTGCGCCAAAAACACCGAATTGTTCACTCGGACTATCAAATGGGAGTGATCGGCCATTTGGAAAATTATCCAAGTTTCTTTAAGTTAACCTATTCCCAGGTTCTCATAGATGGAAGAAGGAATTACATTAATAGAAGCTTCTAGATGAATCAATACATTTTCACCAATTTACCACCTAAAGAAGTAGGAATTCAAAACATGTTGGGGTCATCACATTTTACAGGTAATTTCCCATGGTTAAGAGCGTGACTCCCCCTATTTTCACTTTTGTATTTTCCTAAGAGGCTTATTCCTCTTTTTTTGTGCATGCCAATTTCAAAAAAGTTTCATACAAGGGAACATGTTTAATCAAGTCCGGGATTGAGACACAAACCCTAACCTTCTCGAAGATTTTTTTAATACGATCATCATTGGTTGCCACCTTTGGCCTTCCCCTAAGTTCATTAGGGAAAGGTGGTGGGAAATTAACCCTCACTTCGGGTGTTAAAAGCTCCTTGATGGGTTTCTCCACAACTAATTTTTACACCTCCAAGTTGGTTTTGTTGCTTTCCACGACCAAGTCATCCTCTTGTAGTATTTCCTTCTCAGGCTCACGCACCTCCTTCCCGCTTATTAACATCAAAGAACTCACATTTCGTGGATTAACATCCGGTTGGGAAGGAAGCTTGCCAGACTTCTTGACTTCAAGTTGGCTTACCGAGGTGGCAAGTTACCCGAAATAAATCTTAAAAATTTTGTATGCTCGAGAAAATGCCCTAGTCCCAAGATCTTCAATCTCCCTCCTTGTACGCTCCATAAATACATCATTATTCTTAGTCAATTGAGATATATCTTAAAGGATTTCCTCTCGGCCAGAATTATAACGTGAAGCGTTGTTTTTGGAAGGCCCTTCTCCCCTCGGATAGGCTTGAGGTGGATTTTTCCACCTCATTTGTACTCCTACCTATGGTTCTCCTCACTCCAACAGAAATTGGGGTGATTGCGGAACCTCGGGTTGAAAGTCTTTGCATAGGGATCTTGCCTTTTGCCTCCTTTGTTCCCACGGAATCCTTGTTGTTGTCCCCTAGAAAACTGTGGCCTATTTCCACCATTATTGAAATCCAATGCCTTCAATTCCTCAAAGTTCTCCACCAAGTGCAGGAAAACCTCGGTTTGATTATCGTGGCGGAAAATACCACACACTTTTACTTATTGAACTCCCCTTTTCATGAACTATTTCATCATTGAGGCAAGAGATTGGACTTTCTCCTCTAACTTAGGGGATTCAGATGGTTCATTGGTAGATCGTCATTGTACCTATCAAAGATTTAAAAATATATGCCCTAAATTCTTGCTAAATATAATTAAGTAAGATAGTGGCAAATCAGGATCGTCCACAAAGAATAGGGATTTTCCTAAGGTGAATACTACACTAGATATAAAGATTTGCATATATTTAAAACCTTGTAAAGATGGGGGGTTTTGGTTTGGTTTTTCTAAGTTATCAATTTAAAGACAAGTTAACTAGTAAGCAATGTAAATCGACTAAATATGCAACAAACTACTAAGAAGAGTTTAAACACAAGTTACGGGACCTTGGGCGCAATTGATTTCCATTTCCAAGCCTCTTATCTATCATTAAACATAAAACCTATTCAATACTTTCACTACTTGTTGTGAAGATAAATCTTCTATCCTTCTTTGATAGTAGTTTACAAAAGTGAATTCGACATCTTTCTCTAAACCTCACTAATGACCCTTTTAGTCGTTCAGCGTGTAAAAGTAACCCATTAGTGGCATTAAGTACAAAGAATTAACAAGTTTGGTAACACTTATAAATACTACATCGTGTGTAAGAATTGAACCAATACATGCATTTACACAAGATTAGTCAAGAACGTTCAACGTTCATAAACTTCTCCAATTTGCTACATAAAACAAACATTACAACGAATTCAACATTATCACATTTATCTAGAATTCATCAAATCATCAACCATATTAAAAGCTCTAATTATTTCCCTTTGATTTCATATCAAAAGAAAGCACAATTAGCTATTTTCTCCAAACCCTAACAAGTAATCATACGAGCAATTTATATACTCAAACTTATAACACTATTAATATATTCAACAACCAAATTCAAAGCACAATAAATACACAATAGCAAAGCATTTAATAGCTTAAATATAGTTCCCAAGACATGAACTTGGAAGTCTAAATAAATTTCTCCCAAGACTAAGAGTAAGCTGCCCTCACATGTTGTCTTCTTTTTGTGTAACTGTAGTTGTCTCCTCTTCCCGTCTTCAGGTGTTCATGGTCTTCATTGTCTTCAAAAAGTAGTCTTCATAGTCTTTAAATATTCAAACCATTACCTTGTCTCGCAAAATCCTTATTAAAAGTGATAAGAGAGCTAAAGTCGCTTTTAACTCTAGTAATAGAACTTCAAGGTAGAATGGAGTATCCAAAGTACAAAAGCATACCAAAATGTGTGCAAAAGATCCCAAAATCATCTTATAATATGGGCATGTCATTCATCTAAGGGTTTCACCCTAGACCTTGTACCAAATTGTTTTTTTTCCGTTTGCCATCTCCTCAAAGAGTGTCATTGCTTTCCTTGGGCTCTTGTTGGAAATCAAACCATTTCTAGTGGTGTTCACCATAAGCATGTCATTATTGCAAAATTCTTCAAAGAAATATTAAATCAAGTCCCCCCTAAATGGATGATACAGAAAAATAGCCAACAACCTCTTGAACCTTTACCAATACTCGTAGAGCGAATCATTAGCAAACTAACAGATGTTGAAAATTTGCTTCTTCAACCCCCCAGACTTTGAAGAAGGAAAGTATTTTTCAGGAAATCTGCGCTATATATCCATCTATGAAGTGATACAACTGAGCAAGAGATAGTATAGCCAATCTTTGGCTGAAACCAGAAGTATGAAAGGAAACACTCTCAGATTCTAATCTTCCTCTGAGACACCCACTGGCTTCATGGTTGTATGAACTAGGTGGAATTCCAAAAATTCTTGTTCAGATCTTCTCCGGCCATCCCATGGAATGTTGGCAAGCAATGAATCATACCGCTCTTGAGTTCACACGTCACATTGAGTGGCAGGGGTGGGAAAATGATGCAAAGTGATTGATTCTCCAAATTTGGAGCCATCAACACTCTTAAAGTGCGGTTACCCTCCGTCATTTCTTCATCCTCCACAACTACCGAAAGTGGTTCTTTTATAACTTCCAACCTAATATTCTTTTCCTACTTCGCCTACCACCTGTGTAATCCGCTGGATTATGTAAAACTCCCAAGTTTTTGGCACAGGTATGTACCATAAACCAGAAATAAAAAATAGGCCAACTTAAATCAACACTAGCAAAAAGGGTTAGAAGTAACTAGAAACTAGTAAGAAATCTCAACAGCAAAAACAAACAAAAAATGACACTAATTACTCGAATAACACGTTATGTAAGTTAACTACTAGATCCTTAAACTAACATCCCCAGAAATGGCACTAAAATTTTACCCGCCCCCTCCTGAGTGTCGTTAAAAACACGAGAGGGGGCTGTTAGGGATCAAAGATAGATTTTGTGTTGTTGCTCCCATTCTTACTACACTACCAATAATGGTAGTTAGTGGAAAGTACCGGGGTCGTCCACGAAGATGTTACAAATCTAATAATCAGCTTAACACAATCGTGGTTGAGTCCTCAATCTGACCACGTGTTGGGTTATTCAGGGGGGGTTAGTAACAACTACTAGCATGCAATTGATCAAGAAAATTAATAATATAAACTGTTAATTGGGGATTAATTGCATAACATGATTAATTTCATTTCGTTCATCAATTTCATCAAATACAAGAACTAAACCCTATTCTAGCGTTTGTGACACATGGTGCGGACAATGGTGAAAACTTCCCCCTATGTATCACATATAGGAGTGCATATAAAATATTTCATTAATCTCGCCTCCACAACTAGGAGAGTGCTACAATGGCAATGACTCTTTGTGCAGGTCTGATTATCCCCCGTGTGATTAAGTCCCAGGCTGAACACCACGAATGAACTAACCCTAGTCTGACAAAGGCAAAGGAAATAGGTGTCTTATCGATGACTCTAGGATCAATAAGATAATCCTAGTTTGCTGCTTAATCTATCTCTACCAACAGCCCTTCAGACCTTATGGTCGGCTAAATAGAGCATGGTTGATCGTGACGATTAAAAATGGTAACCTTACGTACACACACCCACACAATTCTAGAATATCACCCCCTAAAGTTCATCAAGGTTTCCTGCCCGGGAGGTAGCAATAGAGCAACCACATGAAAGTAAGCTTAGGTTTGTACCAACAAAGTGTGACCCGGGGGTGGCTGACTTGTTTGCTCCGCTACGGATGAACTGTTTGTCCGATTTGAGAGTTCTTGTGGTCGATTTTATTGCATTTAAGAATATGAATCAAATGGTTCCATCCTCAAAGTATAATTCTCCTCATATATTTTCCTGAATTTAGTGCAACTCCCAAATAACAATTCCTCAACTTCGGACTTGCCTTCTCTAACTTCGAATATGCCTTTCTTGTTCCAATTCCATCTACTACAATGCTTTGTAGTCTTAAGCCTTTAATATTCTACCATCCTTGAAAATGGCCTTCACTATCTTCTACCATCCTTGAGAATGGCATTCAAACATCTACTACTACCCTCGCGGATTGCCTTCTACAATAAGATGATAAAAAACACTCATGAACAACCTACTAATGAGATAAAAAAGGATGATCTAGGTTCTCGTGAATACAAAGTGTCCATTAGTTTCAATTTAGTCTACAAAACTCGGGATTTAGACAAGAAACCCAATAATGGCTGACTAAACCTTTGTCGTTCAAACAAAACTAAAACTAGCAATCAACCAAACAAAAGATTATAATAAATGTGTTAAATGCATCGGCTAACGCATGTATAATGGTGCACATAAATTCACAACTAGCAAATATTGACCCATAATTTGCCCAAACACTTAAAATAAAGACCTCTCCCTGGTAACGGAGCCAAAATTTGGGAGATCATCACCATACCTCTCAAAAATACAATTTACAAGACCTAAATGCTTTCTAACTACAATTAAGTAGATAGTGGAAAATTGGGGTCATCCACGAAGAAGAGTGATCTTCCCAAGGGTTCATGCATATAAGGGTAGATACTAAGCTAGATATAGACATAAAGAAAGCATGTAAAGAGGGGGGAAGGGGTTTTTTCGGTTTTTCTATGTTAAGAACTTAAAGACAAGTTAACTAGCAAGCTATGTAAATCTACTAAATATTCAACAAACTACTAGAAATAGATTCAATCACAAATCACAAAGCCTTGAGAGCAATTAATTTTTGCTTCCAAACCATTTATAGATCATAGATTTATTCACTCATTCCTTCAAATTTAATGTCTATGGAGAATTTCTTTTGGGCTAATTGGTTCACAATCACATTAGCGACCTCTCTAGTACATCGGGCATACCTCAGCTTTGTCGAATTGGTAGCGAACCCGGTCATTCATCAAGGGCCAAACAATTCATATTGTTGGCCCAACTCATACAAGTGGGCCGAAATATACATACAACGATGTCGTACTGACATTTCTTTTTGTTTATGTGAATGCAACATTATGTGCGATGTTGCATATATGGGTAAAATGACTTCGTTTCAAGACGGGTATATAAAATTGCCTTTCAGATCACTAACTTACATTCCCTAATTGGAGGTCGCACCTAAACTCCCAATTCAAAAACAATTGGTCAGAAAACTATTGAATCCAGCCGCCAAAAACCAACATTCTCTATCTATATAGTGCGATGATCCATTCACTGGAGCTTAAACAACCTTCCAAAACAACAAAGAGAAGGTATGGGTTTCTAGCAAAATTTATTATTCGATTTGTGTTTTGATTGACTTATTTTGGGGTGAATGTTATGATGCAATTACCTTTATAATGAATGATGTTCTAATTAGGTTTTAGGGTTCATTATTTTTAGTTTAAGGTAATATTTAGGGTTCGTGGCTTGGAATAAGGTTTTGGGACATGTAAATGTGCACATATTATTGCAAATGATCCATTTATTGGTATTGTAAATGTTTTCCATTAAAATTTTATAATTTGAAATGAAGTGTAATAATTTTATTTACTACCTCAAGACTCAAGCACAGCACCTGGGCAATGCTTATGAAAGATGTGGCGGAGACTAAGACCCTGGACCAGCAAAATTCCATCGATATGCGTCATGTTATAATGTAATTGACTAGTTTTCGGGCTATGTTAGAAGTTGCGATCCATGCATCCAAAGTGGACCCACAAAAGGCTGCACAAGACCATGCCTCTGGGAATGGTGAGGATGGGGATGATGATGATGGGCTACCAACGTTTGATGAAGAATCAGGATCTTCCTCCTCCGATTCATGGTCTTCCACCAAAGGATCTTTAAAGACTCAATCTTAAGATTGTGGTGAGGAAGAATATTTAAACCCACCTATGGGACCTGAGGAATAAGATGATTCTTGGATGAATTGATGTTATTTGGATATTATGTACTAAGTTTGCTTTTGAATTGTTTGGGATGTTGCATCGATTGTATGTTACAATTTCTTGTTTTGGATTGTGTAGTTCAATTCAATTAACTGAGTTTTTTTTAAAGTTTGTGGCTGCCTGTTGTGGCAGCCATTGTCTCGTATTAGCCGAATGGCAGAACAGCCGAATGGCAGAACAGCCGAATGGCAGAACGAAAGACTGTGCGATTTCGTTTCTAATATATACCTCCCCAAATATTAATTACTTGACAACATAAAATGCTACAAAATTTGTATTACCATTGAAAATGGTACATGAATCACAGAATAACCATTACAGAAGGACAGTTTCAATGATTTCTCCACCCAACCTATGTTATCTTCTCCTGATTCTTCGATTTTGGATGCCTCTCAAACCACACTCCCTCTTCATGGTCCCTCCTCATTTCTAGACCGAACCCTACTCATCCTGGTTGACATTACTGGTGTAGGTCAGAGTGTTGAATAATGTTCGATGATGTGTCCATTTTATACGGTTATTTTGGGGACTTTCTAGATTCAGTTTTGTACACTTTTGTGCTCTAAATGTGGCATTTTTCCTTGAAATTATATTAGATAAGTTAAGATCGACTTTATGCTTTTATTAATTTTCTATAGGATTTTGTGTGACAAGGAAAATTGGGAGGTCGTCGTCGTACCTCTCAAAGATACTATTTTAAAGCCCAATATGCTTACTAAATACAACTAAGTCGATAGTTTGGCAAGTCAGGGTCGTCCACAAAGAAGAGGAATTTTCCTAAGGGTTCATACATATAGGAGTGGAAATAAGCCTAGATAAAGATAGATAGATATATAAAAGCATGTAAAGAGGGGGGTTTTTGGTTGGTTTGCTAAGTTATGAATTGAAAGACAACACAACTATCGAAGTAAACTACTAAAGAGATGGTAAAATCACAATTAACAAAGTCTTGGGGGCAATTGGTTTCCACTTCCAAACCACTTATAGATCCTAGACTCATTCACTCATTCATTCACATTTATTGC
>JAULKM010173391.1:0-15520 GCA_032355605.1 Rubia tinctorum | reverse complement strand
AATATTGCAACAAAGACCTTTTACCTTTTATTATTATAATTAAACCCCGTCTTTCCATAAGTTTATGGAAAGACCGTTTTCCCAAGACTTTGCCAATATTTTAAACTAAACTAAATAATGAAATTCAACTATTATTGATTGGAGTTGAATCGAGAGTCTAATCATTCAAATAAAAATTTTAATTAGGAAATACTGAAAATATTTTTGCTCAATATAGTATTTTATTACAATAGGAGTACACAAAAGCACACAAAATTTTAGTCTAATACAACTCTAAAAAGAAGATACGGAGTAATAACATACGGAGTACATGTCTTATATTTTTGTGACATCAAATAGAAAAGATAATCATACTGGATATTTGATTTTGATCTGGACCATTTTCATTTCCTCACCTTTCTTATTATTAAAATATAATAATGAAAAAAACTAGGAGCAATGAGTGGGATTTCTGTAAAACTTAAGGTTAAAATTATTAAACTCCTACAATCATTGTGGTGGGCCTTTTTGTACATCATAATATTATGTAGGGTCAATTCACAAAATTAGAGAGATGTGGGGTCACTTTCTTTATCTACTCAATATTATTTCCCTAAATAAATTAATTATATAGAAATGGGGTCCACTTTGGTGTCCAAAGCAAATAATAAAAGCATTTGCCCAAAGCTTGACAATAATAATAATAGCTTTATGAAAGCTATTCTCCACCTACTCTCTATGCCTATGTTTTTTCTTTGTAATCCATGGAGATTGCTTGTTGAGTGAAGATTTCATGCTCTTAAACAAGGGTTGCCATGCCCACAAGAAACCATACCACTTCCAACTGTTCACTCTAATAGGAAAAAATGAGGCCAATATTATGATACTAAAATCATTTTCTCTGTTTGTAATTTAATTCAATTCAGTTCAACTTTGTAAATTTTATATTTAATATCATTAGTTTAGTTTTGATCTGTTAAAGTCCAATTCATTCGGTCTAACCTATATTCTAAACCCCAATTTCATCTTTCCAGGATAAACACAATGAAAATTTAAAGTGAAATTATATAGCGATTGATGTAGAACTACTACAAAGAACTACTAAAAGATAATTAGTTGTATTTTTTAAGGACGATGAATAGTGATTTAGGACCTCATAATTAGCTTATATAAACGAAATTGAACTGAACTGAATTGAACTATAAATAAGTGTATTGAAAATAGTGATAATATAACTAAATTAAACTAAATTTTATCAATTAAATTTTCTACTGAACTGGACTGAACTGCAAACAAGATTAGTGATGTGTGTTATATTGTGTTCATATTTTGTGAGATTATTGTGATTTTATTGAGATATAATTTGCACTTTAGGTGTTTTTGGTGCAGAAATTCATGGATATGAAGAATTTGAGAATGAGCTATACATTGTACTTTTTTCCCGTTAACCAGCGGTTTTTTCCCACTGGGTTTTCCAGGTTAAGTTTTTTAATGAGGCGATGTACTACAATGAAAAATGTTCTTATTTTATAAAATACTATTCCAGAGACGAAGGAAATGAGACAAAAGTAGAATTGTTGAAGTTATGAGGTGAAAAGTGGAATATTAAAGAGATTTAAATTTGAACAATTAAAGATATTTACTTCCTATATTGATAAGAATTATATGATATATTTCCAATTGAAATTTCTTAATTTTAGAAATTAGTTAATTAGAGTTAAAATGAGTTTTCTTCCTCCTAAAGAATCCGAACTAGACTTCAAATCAGGTTCTATTTTGTTTGGACGGAAAAACACATGTATATAAATACATGGTCTGCGGCATATCTACAGACATGTATATATTGCGTAGGAGTAGTTTAGGTTTATACAGTAGTTACGTAAGGTTTGGTTAGATTAATTAGTTTAGGATTCTTACGTTACAGGGGAGATACGGCTAGTGCTTTATAATCTGACTACACATTCGTATCGATCTGGGCATACGGTTTGATTAATTGCTTTTTTTTTAGTTTATTATTATGTTTGACTATAATCTTTATTTGTTTTGTTTAACTATTATGAGTACGGAATGAAATAACAAACATTAGTTTATGAATCGTGAGCCCTAATTGTTTTATAATTAATTCTTATGTGTTTTTTTATTTTTCTTAGTTTAATTATTCCTGATGTGTTTTATCCTGTCAGAATAAATCAGTTAGATAATTAAATTTGATCTTATCTTATTGACTAGATTAGAGTTATATTTAAAAGCCCTAGGTTCGCCGCTCCCTCCATTGTCGCCGCACCCCTTCTGCTTCTTCAATTTTCCCCAACTTCCCATCAAGGGAGATGGGGAACAACAGTTTATTTTAATTCATGTTTTACTATTCAATAAGGGCCAGATTTGTCTCCGCAAATTAGTTTTGTTCTTCGACCTAATCGATTAGATCGTTGTGTTCATGATGAAAACTCGATTTAGTTGTTCAAATTGATGTATTGTTCTCGTTCTGCTTGTTCAGATCGTGTGTTCGTAATTTTGTTTATGATTTTATTTTTGGATCTCCATTGATTTGGATTCGTCAGATCTGTGTTTTTCAACGTGTTTACAATTTGAGCAACATAGATTGTGGTTGGATCAAGTGGTGTTGCAGTTGTAGAAGATCCCTATTTGACACATTGATGTTGATGCGTGATACGCTCCTCACTGCCAAGTGATCATGATTTTCGCGGGAAGCAAGTTAACATCCTTAAGAGCGATGTTACAGTTTTTATTGGATCTCTGATCTACAATAGTACAGACGATCAGTCTGGTTGACGTGTAATTTAGATATCCTTGCAATATTTTAGTTATTGCTAGAGGCTAGTTAGATTGGATGTCAATTTCACTCATTGTAATCGCCGCTAGGCGTTTTTCCCAACATCTTGGAATGATTGATTCTTCAAAAAAGAAAAACTTGAGTTATATTAGGACTAGTCAACCTTATGCTTTGTAATATCTATTTATTCTATTCATTGTTAATGATGTTCACGGGAAAATATTCTTTCATGGTATCAGAGCAAATTATGATCCTAAACTCAAAACACTAATTTTTCAGGTCTCCCTCTCCTCTCTTTTCCGGCCAACTGAATTTACAAACAACTTCCAGTCAATTTTTGATCAGATTTCGGCCGACATTTATCGACGAAATTTCAATTTCTTTGGAGCCTCTCTTCGATTCTTCTCCCGGCAACAAATTTTTCGGCATCCAAGTTCTCTCCCGGCAGCGGCTTCGTCAACTCCGGCCGAATTCTTTCTTCGACAGCGGCGACCTAAGCAATTCGCCTCTTCTCTAGCCACCACTCTCCACCTTCCCCACCGATCTCCATCAACGGCGCCCAAGAGGATATTAGACATTGTCTCCGGTGGGTTCTCCAGGTCGTCACCTCGGGCGCGTTTAACAGACATTAGACGCGTGAGATCCACGCGCCTGTTGCCATACACGAGCGTTTCGTCACTTGCGCGTGAGTTCCACGAGCCAGTCTCTTCTTGCAGCGCGTGAGTTCATGCGCTCGCTGCTTTCACGCGCGTCTTTGCACGCGTCTGGCATTTCTTTGACCATAATTTGTGTTTTTCTATTTCTTTTTTGCCCTTATGGATATGGCTCATTTAAATTCTCGGAGGAGTGATATTTCAAGATTTACTGGCCTTTCTCGTCATCAACGACAAGATGCTCCAAGTGGATTATTGATTCTGGCGTCACAAAACATATGACATCGTCCCATGCTGCTGTTGATCATGTCGCACCTTATCATGGTTCTTCCAGCGTATATGTTGGTAATGGTTCTCAACTTCCTATTACTCATGTTGGTAATTCTCGGATTTCTAAATCCGTGTCTCTTAAGATATGCTCATTGTTCCAGACATCACTAAAAATTTCCTTTCGATTAGCAAATTAACTCGGGATTTAAATGTTGTTGTCTGCTTTGATGATCGCTCATTTACTATTCGGCAAAAATTACTAGTGAAACCTTGGGTCACGGTCACAGTGAAAATGGGCTTTATGTTTTAGACTATGGTGCATCTGCTTTGTTATCTACCGTGGAATCCAATAAGTCGCGTGCGTCTTTTGAAATTTTGCATGCTAGACTTAGTCATGTACCACATTCCATTATTTCTGGTTTGCGAACTTCTGGATCTTTATCTATCTCATTGATTTTGCCGAAACCTACTCTTTGTGATGAATTTATCTTTTTATACAAATGATAAACGTGTTGCTAAGGTACTTGATCTAGTTCACTGTGACTTATGGGGGCTCTCTCCAATTTTATCAGCTGATGGTTTCTTCTACTATGCTATTTTCCTTTATGATCATTCTCGACACTCGTGGTTTTAACCACTGTGCCGTAAATATTATTTTTGGGATGTTTATCGCCATTTTGAGGCTTTTGTGGAGAACCAGTTATCTTCCATCATTAAGGTGTTTCAGGGTGATGGGGGGACTAAGTTCGTAAATGGTCGCTTACGCTCTCACTTTCAGACAAAGGGCATTCACCATAAGATTTCTTGCCCGTATACTCCTGAGCAGAACGGGTCGGGCTGAGTGCAAGTATCGCCACATTGCTGAGATGGGACTATCTATGTTATACCACTCTCATGTCCCTTCCTCTCACCGGCCTCACGCTTTTGCTGCAGCTTCTTATACTATAAATCAGCTTCCCACTCATGTCCTTGGATGACGATCACCATATGAAGTTATCAATGGTCGAGTTCCTATATACACAAAATTCCATGCATTTGGTTGTCGTGTATACCCTTTGTCCATTTGCAGCTCACAAACTCGATCCTCGCAGTTTGCCCTGTATCTTTCTTGGGTATGACTCCCAGTACAAGGAATATCAATGTTTGGATCTTACATCTGGAAAGATATATGTCACCGGACATGCTCAGTTTGACGACATTTTCTTCCCTTATGCCGATGACTTTACTTCAGTACCTCCATCCTCTATGGATGTCTCTACTTTTTTGAATCCCACTGATACAACAGTTGATATCCCTACTTCTTCCACTATGGCGTCTTCTCCTGCTCGGCTTGTCACTTCGGTTGCCAGCCCTCTTGGCTCATCGATGCTATCGTCGTTATCGACTACGACACCATGTTCTGTATGCTCTGCCGATTCAGACCATCCAGTGGCCGCTACGATGCATCCTGCTTTTCCTGTCTCGCCATTGACCAGCTCACCTGGTTCTCCGACCAGCCCACCCGGTTCATTGTCCACCTCACCGGCCACCGAACTGGCCCCTTCGTCGGCCACTTCCCTGGTCGCGACTGCTCCTCTAATCTCTCCATATCAGTCTCACACTCATCGGATGGCTACTAGGTCGGCTACTAGGTCGGCTACTGGTGTTATTCAGTACATGGATTATTCAGACATTATCGCTCATAGTCTTACTGTTACTGTACTTTCTCAGTCTGAGTCCACGGATTATCATACTGCTCTTTAGGATCCGGCTTGGGTTTCTTCCATGGATGACGAGATGACGACTCTTCGTGGCCATCACACTTGGGACTTGGTGCCTCGACCTTCAAATGCTAACATTGTTGGCACCAAATGGATCTATAGGCTCAAGTATCAACCGGATGGCACTATTGATCGTCTCAAAGCCAGACTTGTGGCGCAGGGTTTCTCACAGTTTCTGGGTTTTGACTTTAGCACCATTTCACTTTTGTGGTCAAATCCTCCACTGTTCGGAAGGTTCTCGCCATTGCCATGATGCCACTTCATTAGTTGGATGTCAAGAACACTTTTCTTAATGGTGTTCTTGATGCTCCGGTCTATATGAAGCAACATGTTAGATATCAGGACCTTGTTCATCCGGATTATGTTTGTCGCTTGCGAAAGCCCATTTATGGTCTTAAGCAAGCCCCTCGGGCATGGTTCCAACGTTTCAACAATTATTTGATTCAGCTTGGTTTTCAGTGCAACTCAACTGATACTTCTTTAATTTTTCTTTCGAGAGGGTTGTCGTTACTGTATCTCCTTGTGTATGTGGACGACACCATTCTTACAGGAAACAACTCGACTCTTCTTCGGCAGTTCATTGATCGGACACATCGAGAGTTTGAGATCAAGGATCTCGGTGCTCTTCATTACTTCCCTGGTCTTGAAGTGTCACCTACTTCATCAGGTTTACTTCTTGGTCAAGCGAAGTATGCTCAGGACATCCTGACTCGAGTTGGTATGTCTGACACTGCACCAGTTTCCATGCCCTTTGTTACTGGATCTCAGTTGCACAGTTCGACCAATCCACCGTTCAGGAATCCAACCCGGTATCATTCTCTTGTTAGAGCTCTTCAATATCTCACCATCACTCGCCCAAACTTGGTCTTCTCGGTCAACACGGTCAGCCAGTATCTTCAGAACCCTAGAGATGATCATTTTGCTGCAGTTACACGGATTTTGAGGTATGTTCGTGGTACCCTCCATTTCGGCCTTACCTTTCGTACTGCTAGTTCTCCTGAGGTATTTGAGTATTCTGATACTGAATGGTCTCATTGTCTGGAGACTCTCCGATCTACTTATGGATATGCTATTTTTTTGTGGCAATTTGGTTTCCTGCAGTTCTAAAAATCTGCCCACTGTTTCTCGTTCCAGTATAGAGTATGAGTATAGAGCCCTTGCCAACACTGCTTCAGAGGTTGTTTGGCTCACTCATTTGCTTCGTGAACTGCGAGTTCCTTTATCTGGATCACCCTTGCTGTTATGTGACAATAGCAGTGCGATCTTCTTTGCTCAAAATTCGGTGGTGTTCAAGCAGACAAAGCACATCGACATTGATTACCATTTTTTGTGAGTTGGTGACATCTGGCAAGCTGCGAGTTGCCTACGTTCCAACTCCTGTTCAGATTGCGGACATTTTAACCAAGGGCTCTCTAGTCTGCTGTTCGAGTTTTTCATATCCAAGTTGTGCGTCGGTGAACAATCGACGCTTAGCTTGAGGGCGGGTGTCAAAATAAATCAGTTAGATAATTATATTTGATCTTATTTTGTTGACTAGACTAGAGTTATATTAGTACTAGTCTACCTTATGCTTTGTACTCTCTATTTATTCACGGAAAAAAATTCTTTCATATCCTGATCAACTTGAATATTATTGGGATAATGCTATATAATTCCACCAATACTAAATCATTGGAAAAGGTTAGTAAGTAGCGAGTTCTTGTGGAAGCTATACAGATAACTAGTTAACACTGTAACAACAAGCTGGGCAAAAATTAAGTGTGCATTACTATTTTCTTTTACTTTGGTAATTGCTATATCATGTTCTTTTCATTCTTAATGCTATCGAGGTGTGTATCTGGCTCAACAAATACTCTCCGGGGGCATCTTGATAAGAGAAATAGTTGATTAATTATAATTGGTCAATTGTCGACAAGTAAATAAAGAATTGGGGAGGTTAAGCATACATACTTTCCTATAACTGATAGATACGTAAGGATTAATTTATCATTGCATCTATGATAGAAGTTTGACTAATGTGAGTTATTTTGATCCGACTACATTCATCATATATTGTCTACATTTTTGTATTTGTTAAGTTTGCATTATTAGTTTATATTTTATACTAGTTAGTTGCATTATTAGTTTTAGATAAACTCTTGAAAATTGAAGCGTGGTGGCTACACCAAAATTGTCTATATTAGTAGAAATTATTTATAGTTATTGCTCTGTTTCTCGTGGGATCGACTCTGCTTACTACAATACTAATCTCATCTATATAGTTTGCAAATTATTATGGTGGGTGAAACGATGTTCACTAATCAGGAGAACAAACATTAGTTTTTAGAATAAATTACACACCATTCACTATATTATTTACTATGAATTAGGATGGGTCCAAAGTATTCCAAAATTATGAGCGAAAATTTTATTTTGGACCCATAAAACCGAGTCCTTACAAATTTTGGGCTAGAAAATTAAAATCCTAACTAAAAAGGTTTTGACATTGAACCGACCCAGATCTCAATTAAAAGGGAAAAAAATGTATAAATCAATACATATAAATGATTTTAAAAGAGTGAAGTGCATTCATACCCTTCATTTCCTTGTTAAGTGCACATATATACCACCCAAGTACCTTGTTTAGTGCACTTATGCCCCTCATTTTCCCAAAACCAGTCTCTGGATGTAGGGGTACATGTGTACTTTTGAAAAATGTAGGAGGTATATGTGCGCATTTAAAAAACGTTGAGCATGTATGTGTACTTTTGAAAAATGGGTAGTATATGTGTATTTTTAAAAAACTGAAAGATATATGTGCTCTGAATAAAAAAATCCGGGGTATCAATGCACTCATTTTAAAAAGAATGGACCCTAACAATTTTGGGTCTAGCCCACACTAATTTTGACCTGGCTATGCTACGAATTTTCTGTGTTTCTATCATCAACCGTTTATTTCCCCACAAATGTCTAGTTCCTCCATCCTTCTAAAGCCTTGTTCTCATGAACTAATTTTCTATTAAATAAAATGGAACTCCTGTAAATTGAATATTAATAATAAAAATACAAAGTCTTAGTAGTCATTCCATGACTTTTCGTTTGAATTTGTCAAATATGGTAATTAAATAAAGGTTCAAACCAAAAGATGTCTACTCATCTATTCCCCTATTTATGTCATATTTGTCTTATTTGATATCCCTTTATTAATTCTTACTTCCATTTTTGGTAAAAAAGAATTGAATATGAAAAAAATGATGAAATGTTCTTTTATTTACAAACCATTTTTATACTATTTCAATAATTTTAAAAAAATATTTTTTTGTGATAGGACAGTTATAAAGGATGGAGGGAGTACTCCCGTTGTGCAAATACTAGAAAAAGAAGCATAGAGAAGGTGTCCTCCTCCCTGTTGCCACATACAACAGTCCACGTAAGCAACATACAAGTAAAAATTTCTATCTCCGTTTTATTGAATCACTGTAGTTTTAATTGCTTAAATTTTGGTAAATGAAATAAGTGGATAAAATTAAATTTAAATACAAAAAAAATAGAATGAGTGAATGAAATTAAAGGAATCTTGTCATAAGAATAGTATGTTAAATTTACAAAAATAACCAAAAAAAAGCTTGTCACATCCAATTATTCTTAGGTATTCAAAGCCGCGTTGTTGGGTCATTTTAGCTTCACATTTACAGTTGTTTAATTTGATCTTATCTTCAAATTAAGAGTCTTGATCCAGGCCGCAATTTCATCATTATCTTGTTTCCCTACACAAGTGTTACTGGTTACATACATTCAATCAAATTACATATTAATATCCTAATTTATGACCTAATCTATAAACTAAATAGGAGACACCACCAATGAATCTGTTGAGTTTTAGTGGAGCATGAAACTCTATCCATTTGATAGCTAGGGACGCCCTCCCGAAAATACCCAAACGCCGCACCACCAATGAACCGCTGTCACCGAAACTGGAACCACCATGATCTCACCATCAAGGACCACCTGCAGGTTAGGAAACCACAACGGGTACCACCGACACGGTCCCATGACGCTGGGTAATCTTCATCAAGAAATTGCTCTAATATTCACAATTCTTGATGGGGTGTGTTTTGAATCCTAAACCTCTCAGTTACAGAGAGTGTGACTTGCCACTAAACCAGTTCCATTACACGGTTACACCCCTACATAAGTGTTATAACAGCAAGTACAACAACTTCTCTAAACTTTTCTTTATAGCAGGGAATGAAATTCAATATTTCCTATATTTTTTTTACCTCAACTCCAACAGATTCCCTATTTTGCATAATCTGACATTTATTACACTATAGTTACTTTTTCATTTAAACCTAAGAGTTCATTTTTAATCACTTTAAAATATATTATAAAAATTAAGTTGTTTTTTTAAAGTAATATAAAAAAAATTGAAACTAAAATTTTAATATTAATTAAAAAATAGTTTCCTTTCAATACAAGATAATAACCAACCCTAAAAAACCAACGACCAAAATCAAGATTGGTGGCTGGTACATACCAGAACCCAAACTCATATAAAATGAGTACAATACAACGGTAACACATATCATGGAATGAACTTTATCATTACATTCAAGAAATGGAAGAGTATGAAATAGTGTGATTTTAGAGCAAGTCCGGTTTGAGAGAACTGGACAAATATTCCTCTAAAAAAGTCAGTTTAAAAGGCAAAAATATTTTCACATTTTTTATATATATTCCCCGATTTGAAATAAAAGGTAACATTTAATTTTTTAAAAAAATTATAAACTATAAATTAAAGAGATTAATTATAATTTTATAAACATATAATTATTGACAAAATCCTACAACAAATATAAATAAGCATCCCACATGAGTTTGAGATTGTAGTAGTTTTCTCTAAAAATAATTTTGTTGGAAATAAAAAGTACTTTTTAGTAGGAATGAAAGAATGAAGGAAATATGATACTTAAATTTTTAATAGAAAAAAGGAATATTGTGTTATGATTTGATGCATTCAATTAGTATTGCATTAAATTTTCATTCCCTATAATTTTTTCTCTTTCTATAAATATAGGGAATGAAGCCTTCTATCTCATCAAAATCCCTATTTTAGGGAACGAGATAGGGAAGTTGTTGGACTTGAAAAATCATGTAAAATCCCTATAATCAGTGAAAATCCGTATCATAGGGAAGTTGTTTGACTTGCTTTCACGCCGATTTTTTCCTGGATGGAACTAAAATTTAACACAACTTTTGGGAAAGACCATCTTTTTCATAGTCATATGAAAAGACGGGGTTGAATTTAACACAAGTTTTAGTCGCAATATTAAAAAAAATATTATGCAATGTGTAATAGTTATAAGTTTATAACCCGATTAATGAAACCCAATTTTTTAATCTTAATTTATTCTAATTTGCAGTTTAAACATTGGTCTTTCCATAACTTATGAAAATTACATCTCACGGACTCAAAATTAAATATAGTAAAAAATAATAATTAAAATTAAGCTGAAAGATACCAATTAAAACTTTCACTGAATTAAATTGAAGTGAACTATATATAAGTTGAAAACACCTAATTGATTTTCAAGATGCTTGAGATAACATTTGAACAAAAATAGACAAATCCACTATTACAAACTATGAGTGTTCAAATGTGGGTATCCGCACTTTCAGGTACCTGCATTTTCAAGTACCTGCACTTTTGGGTACCCCCACATCCAAATACCTGCATGTGTGGGTAGTTAGAAATGCGACACGTGACCCGATTCCAAAAAATGGTACCCACAATGCGGGACGGGTAACAGGGTACCTTTTCACCCGTTTATAATTGAAAATTCTGAGATTATTATTATTTCATTATGTTACATAAATTTGTATAAGTAAAAAAAACTTTACAATGATGACAATGTTATTTAACAATTGAATTCTCGTGACATTTTTTACAAATAATTATCACCTTTTATTACTAAAAAATCAGAATAGAATGATCACTTAACAAGTCCGTAATCATTATCATCATTCCCTAGTTTGGATAAATTTAACAAAATATATTAAACTGACGGAAAAAATCATCATGTTAATTTTTTATTTAGTGGATATTAGGAAAATTTGATATGTTTGTTATGGAAAACCAAATTTAAAAAATCAACTAGACCTACTACTAGAATAGAGGTGTGGTCGTGGCCACAATTAAAAAATTTATGTTGAAAGGGAGGACCGGAAATCATAATTGAGAATTCATGGTTGAAATGGAATGACTGAAAATTTAACACTTGTATATTATGTTAATTCACATTATTTAATAATTAATATGATATAGGAGACAATTGAGAGTAGATATTTAGAAAAAATAATATTTAATATTAAAATTAATTAAATATAGTTAAAGTTTACAGGGTATCCCGAGTACCCGATAAAATGTTAAATTTCTGGATCAGCTACCCGACCCTAAAAATGAAATTTACCTGGTTATTTTAAAACCGGCCAATGGATGGACGGGGCGGGTATTTCAGGCTGAGTATTTTAGAACACCGCTATTACAAACTAATATTAATGCACTAAAAAGTGTTGTTTAAGGTACTACAAAAATATTAAGTTGGATCTATTGTAATATTTTTTACAATTATTATCGGAAGTGATGTTGCATTAGATCTAACACAACACTTTTCAACATTTAGGTAACATTTTTCAAAAGTTTAAACAATACTTTATAAACTATTGTAATATTTTAATAAGTGTTGCTAGTAAAATGTTACTTTACCTCTAATTTGTAGCAATGTCATTTTACCCATATCATATGTTACTATTCATCAATAAAGTTTGGGTATTTTTTTATTATAAATATGTAAAAAAATAGTCTCGAGTGAAACATGCTACTCCCTCCGCCCTACCTCTATTTGCACTCTTGTTTTTTTAAATATCAACTTTTTATTTGCCGTTATTATACGTAGTTAAACATATTAACGGTCAAACATGTTTCTTGAACAGCGTGATAATGATTGTTGTGCGAATAGAGTTGGAACAGAGGGAGTACTTTCCTCGCAATACTCATCTTTAAATATTTATTTATTTTAATATAATTAAATATTATAGTTCGTCTCTTAAAAACGTTCTTTTCATAAGTTATGGAAAGACCAACGTTTAAACTGTAAATTAGAAGAAATCAAGATAAAATTTTTAGGTTACATTAATCAGAACATAAACTTATAACTATTACACGTTGCATAACATATTTTTAATGTTACAACTAAAACTTTTTTACCTTTCTATATTTCTAATTCAACTATGTCTTTCCACATGCCTATGAAAAAATGGGATTTCCCAAAATTTTGCGTAAATATTAACAATTTAAAATATTTTTATATAGGGTAAAAATGACATTTTACAGGAGATGACCGAGCTTTTGCAGGAGAGGTGGGTTGATAAAATACTCCATCTGTCCCAAGTTAAACAACAATTTTAATATTTGACAAGTTAACACTGTCAAATTTTGACCACGTATTTGAATAGATATTTAAATAATAATATTATTGTATGTGGTATTGTTGGATTCGTTGTGATAAATAGTTTCTAAATATTAACTTTTTGTTTGATGTTATTTTACGTAGTTAAACATATTAACGGTCAAATATTTTTCTTGAAAAATGTAGAAAAAGATTATGTGCATTTTAATGTCGGACGGAGCGAGTATGTAACTTTGGCCATTTTTATAGACATCACTGACCATTTTCACAAATTAGTGTCAAAATTATAAAAGGTAAAAGAATTAGCATATAAACACAAGATTTTACAATAAAAGAAAATTAGACTTTAAAACACATGATTTTAGTTTAAAAAGCTTCTAGAAAAACATCACATGATTTGGTTGAAATATCAATTACATAAAATAAAACACAATTTGGTAGAAAATGCGCGCATTGCTCAGAAATGGGGAGAACAATAATCATCCGGCAAGTTTTTCAACCCGAATTCTTAACGTGCAAGATGTTTATGACATAAAATAATTAATTCCTTAATTATTTGTACCTATTGCCCTAAAATAATGGTATTTACACTTAGATTCCTCCTTACACTCCAAACTTTCAATAAATTTCGGCCAGGGGTCATTAAAGGTGTGACTTCTTTGATCCTAAGTGATTTCTCTGATCCCGGAGAACCACCTTTAATGACCCTCTGTTTCCACTAGTGGCAACCACCCTTCAATAATACTTGTAAAAATTCTATTTAAACATCAATTTCATCACAAGATAGTCTCGTATAAAATTTTATCACAATATTTAAATAAATAATATTGTAATCACTTCATAATCTTTGAAAATGATGCATTTCTTCAGCCTTGGCCTTATCTTTTAAAATGAGGCATTGGTTGACGTAATAGCTCATTTTTATTCCAAGGAATACGCCAATAGTAAAAAAGTTGATAAAAGTCTATACCAAGAAAAAGAAAAAGTTGATAAAACCCACTCGAATGCAAAAGTTTTTTTTCCCACATAGAACTTTTTATATCCATTTTGAGAGAGATTGGGACATGTTTGCTTACAGAGATTTTTGTCTATATATATCCGTAGCAAAATGTGTTGATAAATGAATTAATTGTGGTCCATTAATTGATATGACCTCTTTTGGTTTGTAGATTCGTTGATTTTTTTTTATAATTTCTTCCTCAATTTAATCCCCAAATTCTTCCCTTTGGTTGGGACTTTTGTGCTGTGACCGATTATACTTAAATTTGAGTGGTTTTGAAAATTGTAAATTTCACTATACCTAGTTTTTTTTTTTAAGGAAATCACCAAATGTTACGGATTACTTTTGCATCTTCAATAGAAGGAAACTATGCATTTTGCAAAAGGACGTGTGTTTTCATGGAATCACTTTTTTATTCTTGGACATGCAGAATTTTTTGGGTGGTTGTTTCAAAGGTAAAAATCTAAGTTGGAATAAATATTAAAGTTGATTAGAATGGGATTATTTTTATCAAAATTAGAATAGGATTCAGAATTAATGAGTGGGGTAACTATAATTCTGTATTTATAAACGAAATACAAAGTATCTCCCTCCCTAGTTGTTCTTGAGATTATTGTCTTAATTTATTATGAGTGCGTCTCTTGAAAAACTGTCTTTCCATAAGTCATGGAAAGACCAAGGTTTAAAGTGTAAATTAGCATAAATAAAGATAATATTTTCGGGTTGCATGAACCGGGTTATAAAATTTATAACTACTACACGCTGCATAATAAAACTTTAATATTGCAAGAAAGACTTTTTACCTTTTATTATTCTAATTAAACTCCGTCTTTCCATAAGCCTATAGAAAGACCGTCTTTCCCAAAACTTTGTCATTTATTAAATATGTATTGAAATGTATTATTTTTAACGCCTGAATATAATAACATAAATTGATATTTCATCTAAAGATTTTATTATTAAACTATCGCAATTTAGACTAATTATCCTATTAAAAATTGATATTCAACAAAATAATGATGGATCTGTATTTTCATTTGACTTCTTAAATTATTGGTGTTTGAATTTGCTTTATTGTTGAAGTGGTCGCGGAACTTACCGTAAAAATGATGGTTCAATATGGTATCGTTTTACTTTGAGTTGGGTTAGACCACGGGTCGGGGCGAATCAAATTACATCAGTCAAAATTACTGCAATAACTAACTGTATTTTAATGTAGGTCTTTCTCTCGATAAAATATATAAATTAAAGTTAGATGTTTTTAAATGCTTGTGAGAGAGAAAGGCTCGTACGAAATCGTCTTACTACAATTTATGGTGAGATAATAAATTAAGTAATTTTTTAAAACTTAATGTAGGTCTTTCTCTCGATAAAATATATAAATTAAATTTAGATGTTTTTAAATGCTTGTGAGAGAGAAAGGATCGTACGAAATCGTCTTACTACAATTTATGGTGAGATAATAAATTAAGTAATTTTTTAAAACTTACGGAAAGTACCTCATATCACATCTCATTTTAAAATAATTGTATTTAAATCTCCGTCTCATCATAAAATTGGGTTTGTGTTGGTATGCCTTGAATACGTATTAGCCGCTTCGACAGGTTGGTACGGGG
>JAULKM010173372.1:0-15521 GCA_032355605.1 Rubia tinctorum | reverse complement strand
ACAAGCAATTTATATACTCAAACTTCCAATATCATTAATGGATTCAACAACCCAATTCAAGCACAATAAATACACAATAGAAAACATTAAATAGCTTATAAATAAGTCTCAAGATATGGGCTTGGAAGCCTTAATCAATTGTTCCCAAGGTTATGTTTAGCTACTAGAGCCCATACTATTTAACAAAATCAAATCAAACATAAATTCAAGAAGAAACTAAGGTAGCAAAGATGGAAAAACTAGGGTTTTGAGGTCTGGAATTCGGGAAAAAGAGTTCTTTTAGAAAGCAAAAAGTTATGAGTATTTATAGTACAAAAAGTCCAAAAAGTAAGTCTGGCCCGCGGACCGTCGCAACTTGCGACACATTCATCGCGACTCGCAACGGGCAGGGTACCATCGCTATCGTGACACATTCGTCACGACTCGCGATGGACAGAGTACTCTGCTCTCAAATGTTGTTTTATTCTCTTTGTCCATAGTGTAGTTGTCTATTCTTCATTTATTCAGGTCTTCAAAGTCTTCATTGTCTTTAAAATGGAGTCTTCAAGGTCTTCAAATCTTCAACAATTACCTCGTCTCACAGAATCATTATTACAAGTGACAAAAGCGATGAGGTCACTCTTAACTCTAGTAATAGAATTTCAAGGTAAAATAAAGTATCCAAAGCACAAAATTCTACCAAAATGAGTACAAAATATCCCATAATAACTGTATAAAATGGACACACCACCTGGTTCGGATGTCCTAGTACTTTGGGTGATGACTCTGGAGGGGAATTTCTACCCCAACATGGTGGCGGTCTTCATGGAGATATGCATGGCTATGGAAAACAAGAACGATAGAAAAATATAAATGGGTTGCATGGTTGGACTCTTAGCCAAACACTTGGGTCATTCGGTTCCTTCTTCGTTCGCATTGGCAAACTTAGGTTGTTCGGGGACATGGTAAACTATGGAAAAGTTTGTGAGGGCTTCAATGGTCACTACCATAACCTCAGGGGATCTATTTGTGTGGCTGTATGGTGACTCCATGATTTGCAGTTTCATGATCCTTCTATAGCCGGAGCGTACTGCTATCAACTAAGACAGTGTATTGGAGGATTTTTTCCTAGCACTCGATCCCCGGTTTGAGAAGGAATTCTATAGAGTCTTATCAAGCCCGAACATAGACATTGAGGAGAAGGATGATGAGACTCCATATAGGGCACCACCTAGTCTCACTCACCTACCCGTGGACTTCCTTGACCAACTCCGCATTTTTGGGGAACAACTTGTGAGTTCTACCCAACTTGTGCAGGAGATTGGTTAAGCGGTAGGTGGAATCAGTTTATAATTGGAGGATTTTAGGAATAGGCTAGTGATGTACACCATTATTAATGCATTAGCCGATGCATTAAACACATTTACTATTATCGATTGTTTGGTTGATTGCCAGTTTTAGTTAGGTTTGCATGACAAAGGGTTTTGAAGACCACTTTTGAATTTTCTTGTTTAAATCTCGTATTTTGTAGACTTAATCAGAAATAATAGACACTTTGTATTCACGACCACCTAGATATTCCTCTTTGATCTAATTAGTAGGTTGCTCGTGAGTACTTTTTCATTTTCTTAGGTGAAAGGTCATCCGCGAGTGTGGTAGTAGATATTTGAAGGTCATTCGTGAGGATGGTAGAAGATATTGAAGGCTATTCATAAGGATGGTAGTGTATTAAAGGCCACAGATTCCAAATCATACTAATAGAAGGAATTGGGAACAAGAGAGGCAGGTTCGAAGTTCAAGGAGGCCAAGGAAGAAATGGAGGGATCGTTGTTCGAGGTTGCACGGAGTTCTTGGAAAAATCAAAGAAGAATCAGCATTTGAGAATGTCATAATTGGATATTTCTTCTCGAACGCTATAAAATCGACAACAAAAACTCCCAAATTAGATCAACGATTCACCCGTAGCCGAGTAAAGAATCTAGCTAGGTGAACCAGCCACGGCTGGCGCGGACTGCACAAGCCTGGTGCAGACAACACAAGCTCAACACGGACCAAAAGCTAGCACGTCCTGCACTAATCAACACATCCTGTATCAGGGGGCCTTGGCACGTGTTGTAACACCCGGCACTGGCCGTGTCAAAATCTGGCACGAGGGGTCCCTTCCTTTCACTCCAAAATTGGCTAAGTATGGGGGAGGGACATTCCATTTTACACGTCCTGTGCCATTTCAAGTCACAAATTCAAAGACCAGCCCACGGGGCATGAAGAATGATGCTGGGCACACCAAGGTACTGAGCAAAATAAGGTTCCAATCGATGGGGCAAGCAAAAATGACGCATGGCGAGGATCAGGAAGGAGAAAAATAAAGACCCAGATGGTGGCCCATGCTAGATGACATGGAATGTGCCAGCACGACTGGTACGACCCGTGTCATGGCCGGAACCTCGCGCTGGCACAATCCAGTGGCGGCTGTTAGGGTTTTTTGGCACTTTGGGCCTATTTTTAGGCTCAATTCCCTACGACTTTATATTGACCTTTGTTTACTAGGATTTAAGTTTATGCTCATTTTTATATTTTAGTAGGTGTCCAGAGAGAGAAAACACTCTCACTTCTCTCTAGTTTCTTTTCTTTTCATCTTTTTACTTGTCTTTTGCCCAAATTTGTTGAATCAAATGAAATACTTAGGTTCAATGCTTAGGGAGTAGGGATCTTGCTTGGGGACTATATTCGTATTCCTCTGTTGATGTTTATTTTGTGAGATTTATAGATCTACTAGTTTCTATGTGTTTTGTGATCATTATGTTGGCTTAATCTCAATATTCTTGTGAATTGCATGATTGTCACACTTTTTTTTGGCATACAATCAAGTATACTTTCATGTTGGTGCACTATTTCTACTTCTCGGTTAAGGAAACCTAGATGCACTTAGGGTGACGATATTCTAAAACTGGGCTTGTGCACGAAGTTTACCATTGTTAATTATCACGATCGACCATGCATCTAGTTAGCCGACCAAAGAGGTCCGAAGGGTTGTGGGTGGAGATAGAGTAGGTTGCAAACTAGGATTATTTTGTTGATCCTAGAAGCTATCGATAAGATGGCTACTTCCTTTACCTTTGTAAGCCTAGAGGTAGTTCGCTTGTGGTGTTCTTCCTGAGACATAATCGCACGGGGGAGAATCAGACCTGTGCAATGTGCCATGGCCATTGTTGCACTCCCTTAGTTGCACGTGCGAGGCTGATGGAAGATTTTATACGTGCACCTCTATGTGGTTGATAGGGGAAGTTTTGACCATTGTCTGCACCACTTGACACAAACACTAGAATAGGGTTGAGTTCTTGTATTTGATGGAATTGATGATCGATATAACATTGACCATGTTACACAAATATTTCCCAAGTGTCTTTTACATTGTTTATTCCTTTGATTACATCCTTGTAGGTTATAGTTTAAAATCCCCCAAATGAGTATCTTCACAACAATGTTTTTTCCTGATGCGTTGTGCTTAGTGATTTATTATATTCCTAACATTTTCATGGACGATCCCAGTACTTTTCACTATCTACTATTCTTGGTAGTATAGTAGTGGGAATGGTAGCAACATATAAATCTTATCTTTGAACCTTAATAACTCAGCCTCCTCTCATCTTTAACGACGATAGGGAAGAGGCAGGTCAAAGTTTGGCTCCGTTGCTGGGATGTAAGTCTAACGGTGTAGTAGTTAACTTGCATAACGTGTTAGTTGAGTGAGTAGTGGTTTTTTTATTGGTTATTTCTGTTACTTCTAACCCTTTTTGCTAGTGTTGATTTTAGTTGGCCATTGTTTTATTCTCTATTTATGGTACACACCCGTGCTAAGAACTTGAGAGTTTTACATAGTCTAACTAATTGCACAGGTAGAAGACGGAGAAGTTAAAGGAGACCTAGGCCGGAAGTTTTACAAAAACAACTTTCGATAGCTATAGAGAAAGAAAAAATGGTGGAAGACAACTGCAGTTTGAGAGAGTTAATGGCTCGAAACTTGGAGAATTAATCGCATAGCATCATTTTCCCACCGTTGCCACCCAATTTGACGTGTGAACTCAAGAGCGACATGATTAATTTCTTGTCGACTTTCCATGGGATGGCCGGAGAAGATCCAAACAAGTATCTTTTGGAGTTCCACCTAGTTTGTTCCAACATGAAGCCGAAGGGTGTTTCGGAGGAAGAATACAATCAAAGAACATTTCCCTTCTCACTTTGGAATTTGGACAAAGATTGGTTATACTATATACCTCCCATTTGTATCACCTCATCGATGGATATGAAGCGCAGATTTCTCAAGAAACACTTTCCAGCTTCAAGTTCTACGGGGTTGAAGAAACAACTTTCAAACATCTCTCAGTTTGCTAATGAATCCCTCTACGAGTTTTAGGAAAGAATCAAGAGATTGTTGGTTAGTTGTCTGCATCATTCATTCAAGAAGGGATACTTGGTTTACTATTTATTTGAATGATTGCGCGATGATAACATGCGTATGGTGATTGCCACTTGCAACTATTTGATTTCCAACAAGAGCCCAAGGGAAGCAATGGCACTCTTCGAGGAGATGGGAAACGGAACAACACAATTTGGTACAAGGTGTAGAGTGAAGCCCGTGGATGAACCATCCTAATCCCTAAATTTAGAGGAGCAAGTCCAAACTCTTGTCTCCATGATGAAATAATTCATGAAAAGGGAAGTCCAACAAGCAAAAGTGTGTGGTGTTTGTAATCTTCATCATCACACGGATGTGTGCCCGCAAGTAATGGAGGACTTTGAGGAATTTAAGGTGTTGGATTTCAACAATGGTGGAAATATTCCACAGTTTGATAGGGAGTAACAACAAGGGTTCTCCGGAAACCAAGGAGGAGAAAGGAAAGATCCCTACACAAACACCTTCAACCCGAGGTACCGCGATCACCCTAATTTCCTTTGGCGCGAGGAGAACCAAATGAAAGGGTACAACCGAGGCAGAAAAGTTCCACCCCAACCCTATCCGAGGGGAGAAGGATCCTTAAAATATCAATGTCTCACTGTACAAGTCCGACCAAGAGGAAATACTTTAAGCAACCTCTCAATTGGCCAAGAAATACGACATCTTTGTCGAGCGTACAAGGTGAGAGATTGAAGATATCGGGACTAGGGCATTCTTGAGCATAAAAAATATTGAGATTCAAGTTGGACAACTTTCCACCTCGGTGATCCAAATTAAAGCCAAATAGTGTGAGAAACTTCCTTCCCAATCGGAGATCAATTCGAGTAATGTGAGTGCCTTGAAGTTGAGAAGTGGGAAGGAGGTGCGTGAGCCTGAGAAGGAAATCCTACAAGAGGATGACTTGATCTTGGCAACAAAAAACCAACTCGGAGGAGAAATAATTGGTTCTGGAGGAACCATTCAAAGAGCTTCCAAAACCAAAGTAAGGATTAATCTCCTGCTGCCTTTCCCTAATGCACTTAGGGGAAGGCCGAAGGTGACAACCATCGATGATCATATCCGAATTTTTTTCAAGAAGGTGGTGGTTAGTGTCCTGATCTTAGACTTGATTTAACATGTTCCCTCATATGCAAATTTTTTGAAAGTCGCATGTACAAGAAAAAGGAATAAACCACTTACAAAAGTAGGTAAAATGTAAATATGGGGAGTCGCCATACTTAATCATAGAAAATTGCCTACAAAATGTGATGACCACGGCATGTTTTCAATTCCTATTTCTTTAGGTGGTAAATTGGTGAAAAATTCTATGATTGATCTTGGAGGTTCTATTAATGTCATTCCTTCATGCATTTATGAAAACCCAGAAATAGGTGAATTTAAAGAGACTAGGGTAATCGTTCAAATGGCCGATCACTCCCAAGCTGGTCCTCGAGGACTAGTGAAGGGTCTGATGGTCAGAGTGGGAAAATTGGTATTTCCAGCAGACTTTTATGTCCTTGATGTAGCGCATGATGGTGGTGCACCCTCAATTTTATTGGGGAGACATTTTATTAAAACATCAAGGACTAAGATCGATGTTCATTCGGGAACACTAACCTTAGAGGATGATATGGATAGAGTTGGTTTTGATATTTCCAAGTCTAAGAATGATTCGCGTAATACCTCTCTTGTGTGTAAAGGTATAACTTTATGTGAAGAACATGCTCAACAATGAATCTTGTGTGATCGAAAATGTCAAATGTCCTAATGAGATCCTTGAAGATGAGGAGGTGTTACCCGGCATTTAAACCTTCTATTCTCTATCTTGTATGAATGAACTGTTCAATGATACACTTGTTGATGAACATGTCTCTTTTGGTGTGATTAAAGATGTTTTGCCACCTATATTGCACACTAACTTGCAGTAGAAAGAGAAGCGGGTAAAGGAATTAATTACTCCCAAACCTCTTCCTCTTCCTAAGATTAACAAGAATGTATCTAAAGTTGAGAAAGATGTTAATGGTTGGTATGTGAAGCCAAAGATTAAGGGTAAGCCTAAGGTAATATGGAGACCCATCTATAAGGACGTGATTGTTGGTGTCAAGGACGGTGATTCCGGTGACCCATCTAATTATTTTTATTAATTTTCCAAAAATATATGAAATAATAATTCGTGAGGACGACAATAAAAATACGATGCTTTATGCTATATTTTCTACTTAAAAATATTTATTTTAAAATTTTGGAACTGTGAATTTTTGAAAAAATACAGTCATCTATTTTAGTTAGATCACTAATGCTCTTGTTTTTGGTGATTTTGGGTGCATGTATGAAAGAAAATATTTTTGGAAGAAAAATGTAGGGGTGCCTCATGTCAGGGCCTGACACGGGCCGTGCCAGAGCCTATCGACACTAGGTTGACATGTCAGCCAAGAGGGAGCCACATAGGTGCCACATAAGCACTGACACGAGGCCACCACATCATGACATGAGCCACCTAGCGCCGGGACAAGGCTGGCTTGTGCCACATAAATCCTAGCACGGACCCTCCCCCTCTCCTATATGGCATGCTACGTGTCGGCACGGATTCCCCCATGGATCCGTTCCACCTCCCTCTCAACTCAATTATACCTAGCCTCCTCACCCACATAACCCTCCTCCCCCTCGCTCCCAGCCTCCCACACCAGCCTTCTCTTTTTCTTCCTCTCCTAAGTTCCCATATTCAACATCTCTCACAATTTTGGCCATATCTCCCTCAATTTTAATCCAATTCACTCCCATTAGGTATCAAATTTTTTGTATTTCTGAGTTCTATCAAACACAAAGAACCTTAATTTCAGAAATCTCACAAAATATTCTATAAAATGGAAAGAGTATCTCGGCCAGAATTGAGTTTTCCTCCCAAAGAACTCAAATTTTGATCCATTCCGGGTGTAGGAGTTTCTTTGACTAGTCCTAGGAGGGATTCCACAAATTTATCGAGAAACAATCTCACCACATTCGGCACTAGAGGTACTTGACCAGATTTTTATTCTCTCGAATAATTGGAAGTTTTGAAATTCTTGTATTGTGGGGTTTGCATGCTTTGAAATTTTCGTGGATATTGTGGTTGATAATATTTTGTGCTCGGGGGTGGTTGTAGTATTTTTGCTTGGAAAAATTTGATAGAATCTATCTGGGGTTGTGCTATACTTTTGTGCATTTATCATGGTTCGTGGACATAGGGGATAATCTAGTGTACCATTTATGGGGTTGACCTCTCTCTCCTGGGATCAAAAGAAAGACCGGGGCCACCTAGTGGGGCACCTTATTCAAGAGACAAAGAGACCCTGAAAGGTCTCAAAATATGCAAACCTGTCAGGGTCCTACTAGGTAGTATTTGTATGAAATAATTTACTACTGTGTTAGCCCCTACGTACACTAGGTACACCCTATAGTTTTTGTCTGCTATTTCTAAGGAGAACAAAAGGCATATGGGGAAGTCTATCAGATTCCATTTTCAAGATGTTCCGTGGGAAATGACTTTTGCCGAGTTAGCAGAAATCTTCAGATGGAAGCTACAGAAGGATGTGAAAAATTACAGGGAGACAGATGCAGGTTATGATTTGTATGCTTTCTATGCTACCATTACAAGTCAGTTGAGCAGGAGGGAAATCAAGAATAGTGACATAGTGCATCTCACACTAAGGTACGTAGCCAGGCTGTTGATTATGATAGTTGGTTGTCACGAGAAGGCCACCACTGCCACCGAGAGGGATTGCAGGATACTTTGGTCCATCTGCACGTGTAGGGCTTGTCTTGATCTTCTGATAGATTTTTTCACTCACTGCATTGAGCATTCCACGACACCGTCTGACACTGGGAAGATAGTATTTGAGTTATAATTTCACTTCTGGCTCATTACCCGAAATTTTCAGTGAGTGATGAGATGAGGGTGTGCCCAAAAATGTCCTATACACTCACTCTATCTATCATGGATGAGGCAAAACTTTTATCAATGGAGTACGACACTACCTTTTGGATGTACAAGGGAAAGAAGTTCATGAGGTAGCCCCAGCATTTGAGGACTGCACTAAATAAGAAGTTTAAACTGCAACATCCTATCATCAAGCCAGATGCAGGTTCAAAGGTGGTTTTGGGTGATCACTATCCAGGAGAGGAGGATGATGACACAAAGGAGGAGAATGAGGATGATTCGGAGCAGATCTCGGTTAATCCCGTACAGTCTATGCCCATTGAGCATCAGGTTGTTCCACCACAACCAACATCCCCAAAGATCATGCCGACGCCAGTTGTTGAGCATCCCGTAGCGCCATCACCTACTTTCAGATAGGTATTTGTAAGACCACCCCTTCGCAAGGGGCAGTTTATTATTCATGAGGAGCTATATCATTCTTCAGGGCATGCCGCTAGTAGCTCCCACAAGAACAACATTTCTTCCCACAATGAATATTTTGTACAGTTCAGCCGTGGGCCCCCACCTGGTTCGAGCCCTGAGCCCTGTAGGCACAGTGTATTAGGCCATTATCAGCATCCTAGTCACCCTTAGCAGCATCCACAGTATATCCCCTTCCTGGAGCTTGAGTCCTTGGGCTTGCAATCAGCTTATTCATATCCTATGTGAACTCATCAGCTGTAGGGACTAGACTGGGTGCAATCCTTGGGAGACTCCATCTTTGGGGTAAGGCACGTCATTCATATACTTGTCACACAACTAGATCATCATGAGTGAGACACAACAGATAGACTTGACTGGGTGGACGGTCAGCTGGTTTACTTGAGACAGGATATGGAACACTTGCGGGGTGACATCAAGGAGATCAGTGACATGTTACGCACATCAGGAATCAGGGAAGGCTACTACCATCCAGATCCAAGCGAGTAGGGGCACGAGGCCAGATGCCGAAGGTGACATTGAGCATTTCTCGGTGTATCCAACTTTTCCCTTGGTTATACGCATTGGGGACATTGCATTAACTATGCATGGGGGGAGGAATTGGAACACCTCTATGGTAGCATCTCCTTTGCTTGTGACTCAGTTTATGATACTGTTTGTTGGGATAATCATTGTGATGAATTTTTTTATATCTTCCCTTGTTTCAGTATTTCCCCCATTTAGATGTTGAACTTTCTAGTTGGTTGTTTTTAGGTGCGGGGGAACCATTTAGGCAATTGTACTTAGTGGTGTGTTTCAAAACTTTGGTGGTGTAATTTTTTTCATTTTCAATATCTTTTGTAGTATGAAGCCCAACTTTGGGGCATTCTGTTCTACATAAAAAATTGAAAAAAATGAAAAACTATATACACCCGGCTAAGTTGGAAACCCAAAAAGGGCAACATAGGAAAAAATGGGAAGTAAAACCTGGATAGGTCAAAAGGCCTAGGTAAAAATGAGAGGCTAAGCCAGGCTAGGTTGGAAAACCTAGGAAAAAAAGAGAGGCTACGTGGTAAAAGGTGAGAGGTGAGCTCAACATGTGTGAATGCTAGGATGAAAACCTGAAAGGGCTCCTATGAAAAATGAGAGATATTGAGAGAAATTTGAATGGAACTTCAACATATTTTGGAAATCTTTGGAAATTTCTTAATCAACATCTCTTGGATTGTTCTCGGTGGTTTCTTCGGGGGAGTAAGCTAGTTCAACACTTATCTTTCATGCTTACCTTTTTCTTCACAATATTTTGGGATTGTTAGGTTATTTGAGCCACTTTAGGGAGTGTGAGAGTTGTGATATTCTTACTTCTTTGGGGGAACTAAGGTAGCTTGGGAATACGTTGAATGTATTGTTTAACTTCTCTTTACATGCTACATTTCACTTAGATCGTTTCTCATTTTTGTTTACTCGAGGACGAATAAAGGTTTAAGTGTGGGGGGGATTGATGTATACTATTTTGAGTTCTTTAGCCGATGCATTTAACAAATTTATTATCATTTTTTCTTTAGTTGATTGCTAGTTTTAATTAGGTTTGCACGACAAAGGGTTTAGACGACCACTTTTGGTTTTCTTGGCCAAATTCCCCATTTTATAGACTTAATTGGAACTAATGGACACTTTGTATTCAAGGTGGCCTAGATATTTCTCTTTGATCTCATTAGTAGGTTGCTCGTGTGTACTTTTTCATTTTCTTTGGTGGAAGGCTATCCGCGAGGGTGGTAGTAGATATTTGAAGGCCATTCATTGGGATTGTAGAATATATCGAAGGCTATTCGCAAGGATGGTAGTAGATTGAAGGCCCCAAACTCCAAATCATTGTATTAGAAGGAATTGGGACCAAGAAAGGCAAATTAGAAGTTCAAGAAGGCCAAGGAAGAAACAGAGTGATTGTTGTTCGAGGTTGCACGGAGTTCTAAGAAAAATACGAGAAGAATATACAATTTAGGATGTCACCATTGCATTCATTTTCTCAAGCGCTATTAAATCGACTACAAGAGCTCCCAAATTAGACTAGCAGTTCACCCGTAGCGGAGCAAAGAAGTTAGCGAGGTGAACTAGCCACGACCAGTGCTGATGAAAAGCTAGCACGGCTCACACAAACTATTATGGTTCGTATCAGGGGGCCTTGGAAATGCACTTATCACCTAGCATGGGCTGTGTCAAAATCGGGCACAAGGGGTCCCCTATTTTCACTCCAAAATTGGCTAAGTTTTGGGGTGGGACGTTCTGTTTTACATGTCCCATGCCGTTTTAAGAACAAATGCCAAGACCAGCCTATGGGGTGCGAAGAATTATTTGGGGCACGTTGAGGTACTAAGAAAAAGGGTTCCACCCAATGTGGGACACAAAATAAGGCCTAGTGCAGATCATAAAGGAGCATAACAAAGAACCAGTCAACGGCCCGTGCCGGATGACACAGGAAATGCCAGCATGACCGACACAGCCCCTGCCAGAGCCAGCGCCCCTCGCCAGCACGACTTGAACAGCCAGTGTTGTGGCTGGCACCCCACGCAGGCACGAGCCAGTGGTGGCTGCTAGGGTTTTTTTGGCACTTTTAGGCATATTTTTAGCCCCAATTCCTTACTACTATATATATGGACCTTTGTATACTAGATTTTAATTTTATTCTCATTTTTAGATCTTAGTAGGTGGATAGAGCGAGAAAACACTCTCACTTCTCTCTAGTTTCTTTTTTTTCTTCATGTTTTACTTTTCTTTTGCCCAAAGGTGTTGAATCCAAGGAAATACTTGGGTTCAATGCTTAGGGATTAGGGATCTTTCTTTGGAACTATATTTGTATTCATGTGTTGATGTTTATTTTGTGAGATTTCTAGATCTACCCATTTCTATTTGTTTTGTGATTATTATATTGGATTGTTCTTAATATTCTTGTGAATCGCATGATTGTCAAGCTTTGTTGGAACACAATCAAGTCTACTTTCATGTTGATGCACTATTGCTACTCCTCGGTTAAGGCAACCTAAATGCACTTGGGATGACAATATTCCGTAACTGGGCACGTGCAGGAAGGTTACCATTGTTAATTGACACGATCGACTACGCATCTAGTTAGCAGACCAAAGTGGTCTGAAGGGTTGCGGGTAGAAATAGAGTAGGTAGCAAACTAGGATTATTTTGTTGATCCTAGTAGCCAAAGACTGATACTTCCCTTTTCTTTGTAGGCCTAGGGGTAGTTCGTTCGTGGTGTTTCGCCCAGGACTTAATTGCCCGGGAGAGAATCAGACCTGTGCAATGTGCCATAGCCGTTGTTGCACTCCCCCCGTTCTGTAGGCGAGACTGATGGAAGATTTTTTACGCGCACCTCTATGTGACAGATAGAGGGATGTTTTGACCATTGGCCGCACCACGTGATAGAAACACTAGAATAGGGTTGAGTTATTTTATTTTATGAAATCGATGATGGAAATAACATTGACCATGTTACACAAATATTCCCTGAGTGTTTGTTTCTATAGTTTATCCCGTTGATTGCATCCCAATAATTAATAGTTGAAAATCCCCTAAAGGAGTATCTCCACAACACTGTTTATTCCTAACGTGTGGTCAGATTGACCTCCCAAACCCCGGATGTGCTTATTTAATTATTTGATTCCTAACATCTTTGTGGATGATCCCGGTACTTGCCACTATCTATATTCTTGGTAGTATAGTAGTAGAAATGGGAGAAACATATAAATCTTATATTTGACCCTTAATAACTCAGTCTCCTCTCGTGTTTAACGATGCTAGGGAGGGGGCCAGTTAGCTAGTTTCTATGGAGGGAACCATTCAAGTTTGGGGGTCTAGGTTAGACTCCATCGAGCGGGAAGTGAAGGAGGAGCTCGCTATTGTGGATAAGAGGGAGGATGTCCAAGTAGAGTCCATCGAGTAATTGATTGAGAGATTTCATATCTCAAGGCTTGATGGTTTTTGGGATGTTCTTCCCATCGAGCGACAATAGATGAGGCATGAAGAGAGAAGAAGGAGGCGCAAGACAAGGCATTTGAAGGAGGACCATTTGGGGTCACATGAGTGAGTTCTACTACTTTTCTTTTCCTCACTTATGATTTCCATCTTTTCATGGCATTCGGGACAGTTCAAAGTTCAAGTGTGGGGGAGGAAGTAGTGAAACACTTAGAAGTTTTTCATCTCAGGATTTCTTTGTGTGTTTTGGTGTTGTTTTTTTGGGTTTATTTTGGTATTATCATTGGTTTTGGGAAGTTGGTAGAGATTTTTTTGGTGGTGTAATTTTTAGGGTGCTATCATTTTGTTTTTGTGGGGGATGTTTTTGGAAGAACTTTTGGTGGTGTAATTTTTGTTTTTCATGATCTTTATATAATATGAAACCCGTATTTGGGGCATTTTGTGCTACACAATTTTTTTTTGGAAAAAAAATGTATACCCAGCTAAGTTGGAAACCTGAAAGGGCAACTTAGGAAAAATGGGAAGAAAGTCTGGATAGGTAGACAGACCTAGGAAAAAAATGAGAGGCTAAGCCCGGTTAGGCTGGAAAACCTAGGCAAAAATGAGAGGCCGTGTGGACAAAGGTGAGAAGTGAGCTCTACATATGTGAATGTTATAATGAAAACCCAAAAGGGCTCCTAGGCAATATGAGAGAAATTAAGAGAAATAAAAAACTTATCATTTTTACTTTGCCTTTTCCCCTTTCTCTTTTATGTATTTTTGGTGGATATGTTACTTTAGAATCTTCAGGGAGAGTGAGACTTGTGAGATTCTTAAAATCTTTGGGGGAACTAGGGTAGCTTAGGAATAAGTTGAATGTATTGGTTAACTTATCTCTGCATGCTATATTCCTCTTGTATCTTTTTTCGTTTTTGTTTACTCGAGTACAAGTGAAGGTTTAAATGTGGCGGAATTGATGTGCACCATTATGCATGTGTTAAATAATGCATTCAGAACATTTATTATCATGTTTGTTTGGATGATTGCTTGTTTTTGTTAGATTTACACGGCAAAAGGTTTAGTCGACCGTTATTGGTTTTCTTGTGTAAATCTTAAGTATTGTAGACTTAATTAAAACTAATGGAAACTTTGTATTCCTAAGTAGCTAGATTTTCCTTTTTGAGCTTACAAATAGGTTGCTCCATAGTATTTTTTACATCATTTTGAAGAAGGCCATCCACGAAGGTTGTAGAAAAAATTTGAAGGCCAGTTCGCAAGAATGGTAGAAGATATTGAAGGCCATTTGGGAGGATGGTAGTAAATTGAAGGCAAAAGACCTAAATGCGTGGAAGTGGATGGAATTGAGACGGAAAAAAGGTGGATTTGAAATTCAAAAGGGTCAAGAACGGAAGATGGCGCCAACCGGCCGATCGTCCAGCACGAGGCCCAGCAAAAGCTTAGCCAGGCTAGAATAGTCTATTCCAATGGTGGCTAGCAGGCCCATGCCAGCCAACACCACATACCCTCAATACGAGTCATGTCAGTCCCAAGTCAGCTCCAAAGGCTAAGTATGGGCACAGACCACGCTGTTTCACATGGTCCGCGCCGTTTCAAGTTCTAAAAGTGAAGACCAGCCCACGGGGTGTGAAACATGCCGTGGCCAATGCTGTTCAACTAAGAAAAAAGTCCTTATAGCCTATAGGCCACGATAAATGACACAGGGCACACAAATTAGAAGTTTAAAATTTGACACCAGCTAGTGGTCCTTGTCAGTCTCTGTGATCCGCACCAACACGAGAATGTATGAGTAATGACTTTCTGTGCACCCCGCGCCGGCACGACCCTGCATGACCCACGCCGTTTTCCACTGAGCACATCAATTGCGGCTACTAGAGTTTTTAGGCTTATTTTTGGCCTTTTCAAGGCCCAATTCCTTACAATTATATATTTGGATTTATATCTACTAGGGTATAAGTTGATGTTCATTTTTTTAGAATTCACGTGTAGGATTGAGAGAGAAAGGAGCTCTTCCTTCTCTCTAGGATCTTTTCTCTTCTTCTCTTTATTTTATATTTGCCGAAAGGCATTGAATCCAATGAAATACTTGGGTTCAGTGCTTAAGGAGTAGTTTATTTACATGGGGATTGTGTTTGTATTCATTAATTAAAGTTTTTTTGTGAGATTCCTTAGATATACCTATTTCTATGTGTTTGTGATTATTACGTTGGCTTATTATTCATGTTCTTATTAATTGTTTGATTGTCACACTAAAACTGGCACACACCGTAGTCTACTTTCTTGTGCTTGGGGTACGATAGTCCGGAACCATGTGGGTGTGTGCACATGGTTTTCAAAGTCAACATTACGATTGACTATACACAAGTCTAAGACGACAATTAGACCCAAGGGTTATGGATAGAGATAGATAGAGTAGCAAACTAGGGTTAGCAAATTGCAACCCTAGAGTCATCGATAAGGTGCTTCACCCCCTTCGCCCTTTTTGGTCTTGGAGAAGCATTTGGTGGTGCAGTTCCTAGGATGTAATGACACCAGGGAGATTCAGATCTGTACAACAGGAAGGGCCATAGTTGCACTCGTTTAATTATAGAGGCGGTATTGTTGGAAGATTACATGCACACTGGGAGGTCGTCGCCGTACCTCTCAAAGATACTATTTTTAAGCCCAATATGCTTAATAAATACAACTAAGTAGATAGTTGGCAAGTCGGGGTCGTCCACAAAGAAGAGGGATTTTCCTAAGGGTTCATACAAT
>JAULKM010173361.1:4246-15522 GCA_032355605.1 Rubia tinctorum | reverse complement strand
GGAAAAGGATATACAAAACCAATCAGAAAGGGTATTCCTTTCTTAACCTGATTCTAATTTATCTAATATTCTATTAGTTTTAATGGAGGTGGAAATGGGACATGCTTTGGTTTATTTCAAGTTGGTTTTAATAATCACATGCAGAATAGGTGGGACATTTAATTGGCACAGAGCCGGATTTATTAGACAAATTGGTGGCTGCCAAATTAGGTCCCCACACAAGAATAATTGCTTCAAGGATAATTGGTAAAGTGTAGATGTAGTTGGGTGTTAATAGCAACTACATGTACGAGTTCGGTATATAAATCAATGTCGGACTGGCGTCAATTTGGGAATCTAAAATCTAAACGATTACTGGACTTTTTCAAAACGTAATCATTCAAAGTGGTAGGAACAATATGTAAAATTGACATTCATTTCAATTACTATTCAAGGAAATTTACATTATAGGTCAATTAGATCGATGTTTTGCACTATTATAGATTAGAAATCAAATAAAATTGTAAGATCGTCTGGGCGTATTAACTTGTTTCCTGCAAAATCATGACCACTTGACAGATGAGTGCACATCATGTACTAATATCACTGTGCCAAACACGGATCTTAAAAAATTGTAATTCTGTACATAATGCCTATATATTGTACCCTTGTACCATCAATAAAATTCACTGTTCATATTTTACATGGATCAGAGCTAAAAGTCACGAAAACCTAAATTTCCAAACCCTAAAATTTTTGCCATATTTTTCTTTCTGTCGCTGCCACGCACTGCTGTCGCCGCCTGCTCACCGCCACTTCACGTGCAGCCGCTTCTGTTCACTATGCGCCGTTGCTGAAGCTTCTCCGACGTCGCCGCTGCCATGGAACCTTGCAATCAAGTTTATGTTGACGACTTGGTCCCGATCTTGCCGATCAACCCGTTGCCTAACCACGCGCCGCCGCTGAAGCTTCTCCAACGTCGTCGCTGCCATGGAGCTCTACAATCAAGTTTATGTTGAAGACTTGGTCCCGATCTTGCCTATCAACCCGTTGACGCTGGCGTCGACACTCTTAATCTTAACCTCGGCGTCGACACTCCAAATTTTAACCTCGCAACCCACACCGCCGTTCTTGATATCCCCATCATTGCTGAGCAACTTGCCACCGCCATCCAGGCCCTCCTGTCGGCGGTCCTTGGCGGCTACTCCAGGCTGCCGACGTCCTCCACATTCCCGAGGTTCCAACCGCCTATGCCATTGTCTTCCAGGTCGCCGTTCAAGCAACTACCATCCCCGCCACCCAGGCTCTCCGCCAATCCACTAGTGTTTCATGTCATGCCCTGCCAGTTACCCATCCCTACTATGTGCATCCATCGGATCATCCGGGTTTGACTATTTCTCCGTTGATCTTGAAGGATGATAATTTTAATGACTAGAGTACCTCTTTGCCTGATGCATTTTCTGCGAAATGTAAGCTTGGTTTTCTTGATGGCTCTATTGTGAAGCTTTTACCTGGTGATCCATTTTATAATGACTGGAATAGTGTGAATTCTATGCTTGTTGGTTGGATTGTTCATACTCTTGATCCTCCTTCCATTCGTTCTTTATTACTTATTGTGCGCCTGCTAAGGAGTTTTGGGATTACCTTACGCAACATTTTTCTGTTGAAAATGGTCTGCACATGTGTGAAATTCGTGTCGTCAAAATGGTCAATCTGTTTCTCCCTATTATGAAAGGTGCAAAAAGTTGTGGGATAAATTGTTTGCTTACTTGCCGCCTCAGACACGTGTCTATCCTGCTGCCGCTATTGCCATTAAGGAGCGTGGTAACGAGGTGTTTCATAAGTTTCTCATTTGTCTCGATGATGCCTATCATACTCTTAAGATCGCATATCCTTGCGCAAGATTTCTTGCCTGCTATTGGTCGTGTTCACTCGCTTGCAATTTAGGAGGAGTGTCACAAAACTGTTGTCAATGCCTGTGAATCCACTCCGGACACCATGGCCTTTGCCGCACGTCAACCGGCGCCATTGGTTTTTATCGTTGTTTGCACAAAATTTGTTTGAATATATTTTATCGATAAAAAAAATCTCAAAATCTTCATCAATTTCATCTTTTTCAGAAAATGGTTGAAATTCAATTTGGTTTCAAAATTAAACAGTTTCAATTTGATTGGGGTGGATTCCATTTTCCCTCATATTTTCATAATAAGTTATCTCTCATCATGTTTCTTGTCCTCATACCAAGTCTCAAAATGGTGCTGCTGAACGTCGTCACCGTACAATTGTTAAGAAGGGTCTTTCCCTCCAGTCACGCGCGCATGACCACTTCTATTTTTTGGGTGAAATTTTTTCACACTAATCTCTATCTTCATAATTGTACTTTATCTCCCGTCCTTGATCATAAATCTCCACATGAGTCCCTTTTTCATGAAATCCTTGATTATGAATTTTAAAAGATATTTGGGTGTATGTGCTATCCATTTTTTCGTCCATATCAATCCAAAAAACTTAAGTATCAATCTTCTCCATCCGTATTTATTGGTTGCAGTTCTCATTATAAAATTATCTCTACTAACATGTTTCAACAAATTGCGGGAATATCGATGGTCATGTTATATTTGATGAATCCACCTTTTCATGTCCTGATCATGTGTTTCTTTACGCCATCATCACTTCTGAGTTTGTCCCTCATTCCCTGCTTAAACTTTCCTCTACCCTTTCTCTTAACTCGATTCCGCCACCACGTACGTCCCCACTCATGCCCACATTCATTGTTCGACCTGCCGGTCCGCAGCCAGCTTCCTTGCGTCTACCCTCCTAGCCAAGCTAGCTGCGTTATCTGTCAGTTCAACCCGAGCTGCATCCATCGTCTGAGTCGAGTCGGCCCCATCCATTGCCAGGGTCGAGTTAGCGGCTTCCCGTGTCGAGTCAATCACGTCCGACGTCCGAGTTATTATTTATTTTATTCTATTCTTACAGTTGTTTATTTCAAAAAATATCATTGAATTAGAAAAATGTGTTAATTGGTGGGCAATTAATGCTTAAGAATATCTAAATTTTACGAAGTTTCTTTATATGAATAAAACAAGCATAAAAATTATGTTTAGTACACAATTTTATGTTGCAAATATTAGAAATAATGCACATACATAAAAAAAAATTGTGGTTATTCATATGAATTTATTCCAAATAAATTAGGATTATTAATTGGATAAAAAACCGTGTAAAATTAATAGAGTTGCGTTTTGATCCCATGTTTTGATTAAAAGTGCAGAAGTGACATTATAAAATCTGAAAGTGCAAAAATGATAGGACGTGATCAATTTTTTTTTTATTGTTCAATGACAGGACTTATAGAGAAGATAGCCCTTCTCCCTTAAGGTTCAGAGGAAAATGCATCAAAGTTATGCTCCAACTGATAAATGCCCCATCAACATTGTCTAATGTTTGTGGTGTTCTGGGATGAGGGAGTGGACGCCGACGAAGTTTGGTGGATGGGGGTGGACGAGGGTGGTGGGGTGGTGGTGGAGATGGGTGGTCGGTGGCAGCGACAATGGGTGGCCGAGCGGCGGAGCAGAAGAACCAAGAAGAAGAAGAAGCTGAAGAAGATGAACTGATAGGTAAAATAGTCTATAAATTTTGAGCTTTAAACATAGGGGCATTTATGCCTTTTCATGTTTGGTCAACGCCTGACTTTTTGAGTCAACGTTAAAATTGAGCAAAATGGATATAATTGCACAATTTTACAAAAACATAGGGTTAGTTTTGCACTTTCAGATTTTACATGATTATATTTGCATTTTCTCAATTTAATAGGTAATTTTGCACTTTTCCCAAATTAATAATGACACTGTTGAACTATATTTCTATGATGGGTGTTTAAGAGGAGGAGTTGGATAAGCTGTGTTCAGAGAGGAAAAAAGGAAAACATAAGACATAAGGGAGAGAAAGGGATTTACGAATTCGGAAAGCTTAATTTTTTTTAAATATAAATAATTATAATTATAATTCTATTTAAAAAATTATAATTGAAATTTGTGAATCTCTCAATTTGTGAACTTGTTAATGCAGAAGAAGGTGAATTTTGCACAGTTTGCCAGCAACTCTTTTATTTTTTTTGTAGTAATCTAGTATGTTGCTAGAACTTTCATACTTCCTGCTCTTGTTTCCCACACCCGATCCTCTCAATATTGCTGTCTCTGACAACACACCATCTCTCAAACTTTCTATTTTCCAGTTTCATCTGGATCGCCATAATTATTATCTTTGGTGCCAGTATACCAATTTTGCTCTAATTATTTATGATCTTGACTCATTCTTGCTCCCGGGTTCGGGCCTGCCTGTGTTGTCGCCTTCATCAGATCCATCCAAGCAGGGGCGGAGCCAAAAAACATTTGTGGCGGGGGCTGATGTGCAAAGAAAAAAAAATCTCCAGGTTTTCTTCATATTAGAGGGGCTGAAAAAAAGTAGAAAAATTTTACCCTAAAATTTCTCGTAAATTTTAGCTCGGCGGGAGTTGGAGCCCCCTCTAGCCCCTGCATGTCTCCGCCTCTGCATCCAAGTCAAAGGCCGATGAACCCAATCTAGCCTCTGGAAAAAGAAGGACCATTTGGTTCTTCTTTGGATCCAATCGACGGTTTCCACGTTTCTCCTTACTTGTGTTGTTCGTGCTGTCACCACCTCTGACGTATGACTTATTTTGTAACAAATGTTTCATGTGCAGACTCGCGTCAATCTAATACACCTTAAGCACCAGCTTTAGATTTTTTTTCAAAGAGATCTCTGTCCATCCTTGAGTATGTGGAGAATAAGCGTTCTTTCTCTGAATCTCTCTCTGAGTGCTCTCACTTTGTTTCCGATGAAGAATTTGTGAAATGTGTCCTTCGTGGCCTTAATACTCCGTATGCTCAGGGGCGGAACCACGAATTTCATATGGGGGGGGGGGGCGAAGTTATATAAAATAAAAAATTAGAATCGACCATTAAAATAACAAATCATAATAGATTATATCATTTATAGTAAAAATTCAAATACTAAAGATAAAATAGTGCCAAAGAAAATACAAAATTCATATTTTTAAAATTGACGACCTTCTTGTTTTTATTTAAGCTGTGTTCTCCTCTCTTTGATCATATAATAAGTATCGATAATCGAATCAATGTCAAATGTCTCTGCTATATCCTTTTCAATATAGACCAACAAATAATCTCGCAGAAAATCATCTTCCATTCGGTTGCGGAGACATGTTTTCACAATTTTTATGGCTGAAAAACTTGTTTAGATGTTGCAGTAGATGCTGGAAGAGTCAAGACAAGACACAGTTGTCTATAAAGTAAGGGATACACGTCTACCTTACTCCTTGATATCTTATTTAAAAGTTTATGTTTTTTTCTAAAATTATGTCACATCTATTTATACTATATTGGTTTTTTTAAAAATCAAGTCTTAATTGGAATAATATTATTTCTATTAAATATTTTTTTATTTACTTACTGCATGCAAGAATCAAAATCATTTTATACTTTTAGTATGTATTCAGCTTGTAATTGAAATAAAAATCATTTTTACCTTTAATATTATACTACTGCGTGCAACTTGGATTAGGCAAAAAAAATATTTTCCGGTTATTACTACACTTGTAATTGGAATCAAATTTAATATTACGTACAATTTAGATTAGAAAAAAACTTGTGTATAGTTAGATAAAAATCAAATATAATTTGGATAAATAATAAAGGTTAAATTAGATAAAAAGAAATTCTATTTCTTATTGGGCTCTAAACTTTTTTTAATAAAAAAAGTATAGTTTTTGTTCCCGTATACACTATATCTTGTACCTAGGAGTTATTTGGGGGGGGGGGGGGACCACATCCCTTTTTTCCCATACACAACAAAGAAAATAAAAGAAAAATATAAAATACTAATGGTAAAAAAAGTTGGCCAGGACCAGGCACCCCCTGGTTGCCCAATGTTCATCCACTGCTTATGTTGTTTTCACATTGCCTTCAATATTCTTTGGGATCTAGGATTAGCATACTTTAACACCTTAGTTTCCGCCAACGCTGCCATTCGCACACCTCTTGCCCTGATAGCTTTGCCCAACCAAGTTTTCAGTGCCAGATCCATTGTTGTCATGGTCATGAAGCCTTCACCCGTTAGCAACATCTGAACACCAAGTATCCGACTACTCGTCCTCGCCTGAACTGCTCCAATCAACAATGAGAGGACAATCAGCTGCGCTACCAGCTACGACCTGCCGGGCCTCGCCAGGCCTATGTCCCGACCGTGACCTCCCTGCCCATCATGCTGCATCATATGAATTGGTTCTCTGACTCTGGGGTGACAAATAATTTAACCTCATATTTCTCTAATCTCTCTATCTAATTTTATTACAATGCGGTATTGATAGCTTACAGGTTGGCAACAGTACGTCACTTTATATTACGCTTTTGGGCTTATCTACTTTGTCGTCTTCTAACCAGCCTATTCATCTTCATAATAATTTTTTGTCCCTGATATGTGCAAAAATCTTCTTAGTGTCTCTCAAACAACTAAGGATGATAATGCTTACATACTGTTTTCCCCTACCGATTGTAATGTGATGGATTTGTAAGGTCAGACACTTCTCTCAGGAACAATTGAAAACAATCTTTATCGTCTTAATCCAGCAAATAAATCGTCTTCTGCCCTTTCCTGTGCTTTTCTTGGCGCAAGAGCTGGTCTTCAAACCTGTCATGAGTGTCTTGGTCATCCTTATGCGTCGTCTCTTCTTCATTTATTTTCTCGTTTTAAAATTTCACTATCTTTGAATAATTTGTAGAATATTTGTGAGTCTTGTCAAATCGGAGAAATCCATAGACTCTTGCTCATGTTCATAAGCCTAAAAAACTCCTTTTGATCTTGTTTACTCTAATATTTGGGGTCATGTTTGAATGAATGATTTCCAATAATGAATATGGTATTACTGATGAGAATAAATAGAGTACAAAAGGTAGACTAGTATTAGTATAACTCTAGTCTAGTCAACAACTCAATCCATAAAAAATCAAATCTAATTATCAACTTGATTTATTCTAACACCCTTGCTCAAGCGAAGCATCAGATGCTTGCCAACACAGAGCTTGATTTGAAGAACTTGAACAGTGTACGAGAGAGCCCTTTGGTGAAGATGTTCGCAATCTGAAGAGAAGTAGGATCATGAGGAATCCACGGCTTGTCGGAAGAAACCAACTCCCAAATAAAGTGATAGTCGATGTGCTTCGCCCGCTTGTGAGAAATCAGATTCTGACCCAAGAAGATAGCGCTACTATTATCACATAACAGTAATGGAGAGCCAGACAAGGGAACTCGAAGATCTCCGAGCAAATGAGTCAGCCAAACACCTCTGAAGTAGTGTTGACAAGAGCACGATACTCAGATGGTGTTGGAACAAGAAACTGTGGGGTATTTCTTGGCACTTCAGGAAACAAGATTCCCACCAAGAAAAACAACATATCCGTAGGTGGAACGACGAGTCTCTAGACAAAGAGCCCAATCAGCATCAGAATACCCCAACACCTTGGGAGAACTGGAAGACCCAAAAGTGAAACCAAAATGAAGTGTGCCTCGAACATATCGCAGAATCTGCCTAACATCAGCAAAATGATAGTCTATAGGGTTCGGAAAATACTAGCTGATAGTGTTGACCGAGAAGGGCAAATCAGGATGAGTGACAGTGAGGTTTTAAAGAGCCCCAACTAGAGAATAATACAACGTCAGATTCCAAAATGGTGGACTGGTTGAACTGTGCTAACAAGAACCTAGCACAAATGGTGTAGAGACTAGAACAACATCAGACATCCCTGCACAAGTGAGAATATCTCGAGCATACTATGCTTGACCAAGAAGGAAACCTGAAGAAGTTGGCGAAACTTCCAAGCCAAGAAAGTAGTGAAAAGTGCCTAGGTCATTGATTCCAAACTCCTTATGCGTCAGATCAATGAACTGCTTAAGAAGAGTCAAATTGTTACTTGTAAGAATAATATCGTCGACATACACCAAAAGATATAATAATGATAATCCCGGCAAAAGAACGAATAGAGAAGTGTTGGCTGAGCTGCACTGGAAACCAAGATGAGTTAAATAAGTTCTGAAACGCTGAAACCATGCTCGAGGGGCTTGCTTAAGACCATATATGACCTTCCGTGAACAAGAAACATAATCTGGATGAACAGGGTCATTGTATTCAACGGGTTGCTTCAGATAAATTGGAGCATCGAGAACGTCATTGAGAAAGGTGTTCTCGATATCCAGCTAATGAAGCGGCTAGGAAATCATCCTGGAAATGTCAAGAACTGTCCGAACAGTGGAAAATTTGACCACCAAACTGAAAGTGTGATCAAAGTCAAATTCCAGAATCTGCGAAAAACCCCACGCAACAAGTCTAGCCTTATAACGAACAACAGTTCCATCTGGACGATACTTCAGTTGATAAACCCATTTGGAGCCTACAATGTTTACATCCGATGGGCGTGGCACCAAATCCCAGGTGCACTGTCCACGAAGAACTGCCATTTCATCATCCATAGTAGAAACCCAAGATGGATTCTGAAGAGTAGTGCGATAATCCGTGGGCTCAGACTGAGCAAGTAAGGCAGCATTAAGTCTGTGAGCAATGATATCAGAATAATCTCTGCATTGAATAGCCCTAGTCGCCGATCGAGTATCCATCCAATGAGTGTGAAGCCGAGGTGGAGAGACCAGAGGAGCAGTTAAGGTTGGAGAAATGGTCGGTGAACCGGATGGGCTGGTCGGCGAAGTAGGTGAGCTGGTCGATGGTGAGATCGGTAGAGCAGGATGCATCAGAGCGGCCACTGGGTGGTCTAAATTGGTAAGGTAGACAGAGCTTGGTGCCTTAGTCGGTGAGGATGATAGCATCGATTAGCTAGGAGGGCTGACAATCGGAGTGATAAGCCGAGCAGGAGGAGATGCCACCGTGGAAGAAGCTGAAATATTAGTTGTTGCATCAATATGATCCAAAAATGTAGAGACATCTAGAGAGAACGGAGATGGTGAAGTAGAACTATCTGTATAACGGAAGGAAGTGTCATCAAAACGAGCATGTCTGGTGACATATATCTTTCCAGACATAGGATCCAAACATCGATATACCTTGTACTGGGAGTTGTACCCAAGAAAGACACAAGGCAAAATGCAAGGAGTGAGTTTGTGAGCTGCATATGGTCAAATATAAGAGTACACACGAAAACCAAATACATGGAAGTTCGTGTATATGGGAACTCGACCATTAATAACTTCGTATGGTGATCGTCCGCCAAGAACAGGAGTGGGCAACCAATTTATGGGAGAGAAAGGCATACGAGAGTGGTAAAACATAGACAAGCCCATCTCAACAATGTGGCAGTGCTTGCGCTCAACTCGACCATTTTGCTCAGGAGTATATGGGCAAGAAATCTGATAGTGAATGTCCTTTGTCCGAAAGTGAGAGCGTAAGCGACCATTTACAAACTCAGTACCCTCATCACTCTGAAACACCTTAATGGTGGAAGAAAATTGATTCTCCATAAAGGCCTCAAACTGGCGATAAACATTCCAAAAATAAGATTTGCGGCACAGTGGGTGAAACCACGAGAATCAGAATGATCATCTTGAAAAATAGCATAGTATGAGAAACCATAACCAGATAAAATAAGATATGGCTCCCCATAAGTCACAATGAACTAGATTAAGTACCCTAGCAACACGTTTATCATTTGTATAAAAAGATAAACGTTTCCTTTTGGTCTTTTCACACGCATTACCAAGGATAGGTTTTGGCAAAACTGATGAGACAGATAAATGTCCATAAGCACGCAAACAAAAAATAATGGAATGCGGAAGCGGAACATGACCAAGTCTCGCATGCCAGATTTCAAACGACGCGCATGATTTATTTGTTTCCACAGTAGACAACAAAGAAGATACACCATAGTCTAAAATATAAAGCCCATTTTAACTATGATCGGGACCCAAAGTTTTCCTAGTGATTTCACGCCAAAAAATAAATGATCGGTCATCAAAGAAAATGACACAGTTTAAATCTCGAGTCAATTTGCTAATGGAAAGAAAAATTGTAGTGATATCAGACACGATAAGCACATCATAAAGACACATGGACTTTGAAATCTTAGAATCACCCACATGAGTAATATGGAGGGGAGAAATGTTACCAACATAGAAACGGGAAGAACCATCAAGGTGTCGCATGATCAACAACATTGGGGGACGATGCCATGCGTTTTGTGGCGCTAGAGTCTACAATTCACTTGGAGCCATCGTATAGGAGTTGGAGACATCAGGCACATGTTATTCATGCGCCAATATAAGCTAGGGTGCCTGCACGTCACTCGCGAATGTTAGGACGCACAAGTGAACCCTAGAGCGCATGAATATCACGCGCGGAAGCTATCGGCTGGACGCTGCGAATGTCGAAATGCTGCAAAAAGACGCCGGACTACCGCGGGGATGTCGGGCTAAGAATTGTTGCCGTAGAACTCGACCTAAGGTTTACTGTTGGTGGCCACTGGTACGAAATTTAGAACTTGCTCTGAGGGGATGTCGACGAAGGAGGTCACCGATGTTGGAGATACCGTCAGAGATTTAAACTCAGTGAAAGGAGGAACCAAAGATGCCGGTCGAAGAAATGCCGAAAACCCCGGAGGTCGGAGAAGGAGGACGTCGGAATTGAGTATAACGTTAAGGAAAATTTTTAGCTTGAATATTTGACTGAAGAAGAAGACTAATGATGTAGGAAACAGGTAATTGTGGCCGAAATTTGAACGGAAAAAGGTGAGGAGGGGGAGAATTTGGTCTCCAGAAAAATGAGGGAGACGTGGCGGCCGAATTATTTTTTTAGGGTTTAGCTTGGATCAGAACTTGCTCTGATAACATGACTGAATAATTTCTCATAATGAATCTGGTATTGCTGATGAGAATAAATAGAGTACAAGAGGTAGACTAGTACTAGTATAACAATAGTCTAGTCAATAACTCAATTTATAACAAATAAATTCTAATCATCAACTTGATTTATTCTAACAATGTTCATGTTTCTTCATTTAATGGAAATCGTTATTTTTTTAAATTTTAAAATTTTTTTTATCGATGAGTGCACAAAATTTGTTTGTATATATTTTCTGGAAAAAAAAATCTCAAATTCTTCATCAATTTCATCTTTTTTCAGAAAATGGTTGAAACTCAATTTGGTTCCAAAATTAAACATTTTCAATCTTGGGGGGGGGGGGGGTGAACTCCGTTGT
>JAULKM010173351.1:0-15523 GCA_032355605.1 Rubia tinctorum | reverse complement strand
CCCCCCCCCCCCCCCCCCCCCCCCCCCCCCCCCCCCCCCCCCCCCCCCCCCCCCCCCCCCCCCCCCCCCCCCGCGGCTTCATTGAAAGTTACCCACATAAGGCTTCATCCCAAATGTTAGTGTGACTTCCAATTTTAATTGGTTCACCGTTAGATCATTTGAGAAGGATATTGAAAGAGAATCGGGTTTAGGATTACCGATTCATGGTAACCAAGGAGCGTGTTTTTATATTAGTAGTCACCCCAGATCCAACACACCTGCGGACTCCTAGTTTCAAATATTTGTATTCCTTCCAGTATTGATCACCATGCGTAAGATGGATCATAGCCAAGTTTGACATCCAATAAAGATGATGATGGGAAATATTTAGCTTTTATAACTTTTGCCACCATCGAATTAGGGTTACTAAGTATTCTCCAAGCCTTCTTTCCTAGAATTGTAGTGTTGAAGATTTTTAGGTCCTTGAAGCTCAATTCCCCTAAGCCTTTTGGTAGACGTAGTTGACACCATTGAGCCCAATGAATTTTCTTCTTATAGGAAGTGCTTCTCCACCACTATCTTGCGTATGTTTCATGAATATTCTCAATTGGGTTATCAAGTAACATAGATCAAGACATTGTGTAGGTGGGAATGGATTGTAGAATTGCCTTAATAAGCACTTTCTTTCCTCCATTGGATAGCATTTATGGTCGCAACTGTCCACTTTTTTCCAAATCATATCCTTAAGCCCTTCCAAAGATGATGAATTAGAACGTCCAAAATAGATTGGGGGTCCTAAGTACTTCTCATGATTGTTAATTTCAGGTATCTTTAGTATAGATAAGACTCAGGATTTGTTGCCATCAAAAGTATTTGGGCTAAACATAACAGAAGATTTGTCAAAGTTAATATTCTGTCTAGAAGCTAAACAAATGTCCCTTAATTTGGTTGTTTCTTGTGTGGTAGCTTCCCCTAATATCAACATGTTATCATCAAACAAGAGATGAGATATTATCGGTGCAGATCTATATATCTTTAGTCTGTGAAGATCTCTTCTTCATACAGCTTCCTGCAACATTTTGGGGAATACCTCACCACAGATGATAAATAAATATGGGGATAACGGATCACCTTGTCGTAATCCCCTGGAGGGTATGACCCAACCAAATTACTTTCCATTAAGCATAAGATAGAACTTCACTGTAGGAATACAATTTTCAATTTGATGAAGGTGGGGTCAAAATCCCTTCTTGTGAGAATTTTTAGAAGGAAGGGCCATTAAATTATGTAGTAAGTTTTTATCATGTCCAGTTTGATGGACATAGACCATATTCGTTTGTTCTTCATCTCCTAATATAGTGATGAATCTCATGTGCGATTAACACATTGTCCGTAATCAGCCCATTTTTGACAAAGACAATTTGGTGGCTTGAGATGGCCATGTCTAAAACCTCCTTAAGCCTATTGGATATGCATTTTTATACTAGTCAATATACCACATTTCATAAACTAATAAGTCTGAATTGTGTTACGTCTGTTAGTTTCTTGACTTTTGGAATAAGCACTACATTGGTATGATTTATAGATTGTGTTGATTTTTCTTCATTAAGATACTGTAATGCTTCATACGTAACCTTGTCCCCAAAAAATTTCAATATTTTTGAAAAAAATGATCGGCATGCTATTGAAACCAGAAGCTTTGTTTGAAGGCATTTTCTCAAGCGCTACAATGATTTCTCCTTGAGTGTACTGTCTTTAAACTTGTCACCATCTCTTGTGTGACTCCTGGAGTCACCTTGGATGTCAACTCAACAATAGCAGATAATGATGGATATGTACTTTCAAAAAGGTTACGAAAGTGACCGGAGATGATGTTTTTCATATCTTGCTCTTGTGTACACCATTGCCCTTACTTATCCTTAAGACCACAAATGATGTTTCTCGTTTTCGCTTATTGGCAAAAGTGTGGAAGAAGCCTGTATTCCTTCCCCTTTTTCTAACCAGTGTTGTTTAGCCCCTTGTTTCCATTTGGCTTCCTATATGTCCAATTGATACTCTAACTTTTGATTGAGTATCGCCATCCATTGTTGGGTTTCTGAGGTAATGGATCCTTGTTGAAGAGTGTGCATAGGTTTATAAATCAGTTCCTTTTGCTTATGTTGATCTTTGAATTCTGATTTGGCCCATGTGTATAAGCTTTCCGAGCATTCTTTTATAGTGGTTGGGAGATCTGTAGCCATTTCGTTTCGAGATTTTCACACCATGTCCTGAAATCTCGGTGATTGTGACCAATAATTTTCAAATTTAAAAGGTCAGTGTCGTGGGACTGATGAAGCATCTCTAGATTGAGATCTTATGCATAGCAAGATAGGTAAATGGTCAGACTGGTGACTAAATAAGTGAGTTAGCATTGAGGTGGAAAAACTCCTTCCCAACTCGGTGTTGCCTTCGCTCTATTTAACCTTGCCTTGTAAGTGCAAGGATTTTTCCAATTCTAAAACCATGTAAATGTGTATCCCCTATATCCCAAACCAATTAGGTTACATTCGTTTCCAACCAATCTAAAATTAATAATCTGGCTTGGAGGTCGTCTTTTGGAACTTTGAATTCCCTTTGGTGAAGGACTTCCTTGAAGTCTCCAATGCATAACCATGGTAGATTGGGGTTATTGTTGAGTGTGGGGAAGTTATGCCAGAAGAGGCAGCGTTTGATGGTTTCTGGCTCACCATATACTCTTGTACAATGCCAGATCAAAGTAGTGGATGAATCTTTAACCGTAAAGTCAATGAAGTTAAAAAAATAGCTCATAATTGAAACATCTATGTCTTTATTCCAAACCAAGGCGAGGCCTCCTTGAATTTCCATTTGAGTCAACAAAAATTCCATTTAAATCTAGGGCATCCCTTTATTGCGATATTTTAACCAAAGAACACTTAGTTCACACCCTTTTTATTATTATCTTATATAACTCATTACACTTTTGGCCACATTATGTGCCAATTGATTTTCTAATCTGCTCACCTTACAGAAAAGTACACTAACAAATATAGATCTAATATATGGTATATCGCTGACCTTATTTTCAACATCCATAAAAATATTTTGTTTCCAGTAATGAGGATAACCACCATTAATGAGTCAGAGGCAATTAGGATAAGGTGATCCCTTTTTGATTTCCCTTGTTCCAAACATGATACTATTTCTATGAGCTCAGCCTTCCAAGGAGAATTATCCCTGTAGATTTCATATCCTTATGTCTTAGGTTTTATCTCTCTTGTTTCCTCTCTATCCAATTCCACCCAATGCTACCACCGTAGTGTGAATTTTCTTTTGGAATGTTGCGTCTGTGATGAAGATTCAGAATAGGGGTGGGGGTAGGCTCAACAAACCGTCCTTGAAGATGGAACTTTGGGGCAAAGTTTCTATAGAGCGAGTCATTCCATCCTCCGAAAGAATCTAATTACATCCAAACTCTGGCCTCTCGAATAGAAGAGGTAAAGTTGGCTCCTCCCAAATATTTATTGGGTCAATTGCTGGATTCACCAGTTTTCCCTCCCCAATAACTTTATTCCTCAAATTATGCAGAGATAAAGGCAAATATCATCCTCCAAAGGGCTTGTTGTATCCATTCTGCAAGCTAATCCTCGAAACAACTCACTGAAGAAAGATCAAAACCGAAAGCACCACACCTCCAGGCTTTTCTGCTAATATCACAACAAGCAAAAGATGGTGAGTTGATTCAAATGTATCAAAGCACAACGTATATAAAGGTCTAATGTTTACCTCTCTTCCTTGGAGTTCCACTGATGTTGGGATGGCTTTTGAGAGGATTCTTCAGCTCAAGAACTGATACCTGGGAGGTAATTTGATTTTCCAAAGCTTCTTCCAAACTTTTTGATTGTATAAAATAGCTTGTGTTGATGTGTGTGGATCTTGGAAATTCCCCCAAGACAGTAAATGATGGTAACCCAATTTCGCCTTGTATTTTACCATATTTCAGAAGGACCATACTAGTTTATCAACCTCTTGTGTTCCAGTGTATCTTGGAATCTTCATTTGAAGTATCCTTTGAGCTACAGGTTGTGGAAAAATAGTTTTCACTAAATGACTTATCCACATCCTATTCTGGTCAAAATTAGATATTTTAAGGCTGGGCTGGTTAGCCCAGGAAATCTTACAAGCCAAAGGATTTTGACCTCCTAGTATCCAGTTATCCTAGATTCTTATCTTCTGCCTATACTTGATCTTCCACATTATATTCCCTTGTAAAATCCTTGCTCCCCAATGTATTAATTTCCAAAATACTTGCTTATGAAAAAACACTATAAAGAGAATCCTTTTCTTGTATAATCTTCCTCTCATGTTTCACAAGGAGAGCTTGATTCATTAACTAAGAAGATTTAAGACCTAAACCTTCTCTTGGATTGTTTTGCACAATGAGTCCCAATTTTTCCAATGGATTTTCTTTGTGTCTGAACCACCTCCCAGATAAAATTTGTAGTAATCTCATCATGTTTATTCAGGACTGCTTTTGTCATCCTACAAAATAACATAAATAGAGTCTCTAACCCAGTCAAGAAACTCACACCATTCTCATGTCTCTCCATATTCTAAACTCAAGTCTTCTTTCATTCTCAAAGTTTTCGTCAGTTGCTCTGTCAAGATGATAGTCCTTCAGATCTTGCGTTAATACGAGATAACTCTTATGTGTTAATTGTTACCTTCGATGTTTTTATCCTAGGGAACGATGTCCACTATGGAACTCATTCGTTTCAAGGACAACGAGTTTACTCGTGACTCCATCACTTTATTTGGGATAAATACATTTATAACCCTAACTTTTGAATGAAAGTGCCAATATAATCCTGCAATCTCAGAAAGTGTCAATCTAACCCTAACTAATTATTGTATGTGTCAATCTAACCCTAACTTTCAAAAAGTTTGTACTGATATAGCCAAACTCCTTAATTCCGATGTTGACCCATGACATTCCAGCAATGAAAAAAAGTGGAATGATAAAATAGCCTTGAGTAAGAAACTGAAAAATTAATACCAATAATACTCTTGTGATGCTTAGCCACTCACCACCACATTCCGCCCAGCCACCCCTACATCCTCGCCACCTACCATCACTTTCCGCCTAGCCACCCCCATATCCCCGCCACCTCTCTTTCCACCACCAAAATCTTCTGTGTGGTTAAACTCCAGCAATCGATATGCTCGATTGTAACAATCACAATTTTTTTGATCCAACGCCACCTCGACTACCTGCAGATCAATGGATGGGCGAGCTCTCCACCACCACCACCACTCGCAAATCAATAGATGGTGATCCTTTCCCACGGTGTTGGCCTCGTCGAGCCTTCCACCGGGCTTCTCTTCGAAGGCGTTGGCCTCGTCGACCCTTCACCGCTCCTCACCGAAGGCGATAGCATCATCAAACCCTCCATTGTGCCACCTATCCACCTCTTTACCTCCCCGCCACCTCACTGCCACAACCCCCCCAACCGTACAACCTCCACCACCACCGCGTGCCACCCCCATCCACCAGCCACATCCCTGCCACCGCATCATCAGCTACCTCCTGACCAACACACCACCAGCCACTAGCCACCTCCTCACCTCTGTACCTCATCGCGAATTCGCTGCCACAACCCCTCAAACTTTACCGTCTCTCACAACCGCTCAAGCCACCTCTGCTAATTCTCCCCGCCAGCACTCGCCACCTCAAAACCTCAAATTCCAGAAGCACTCCCGTTAAGATTGGAGGTGATTGAACAAGCAACGATGTTTCACCGCTCCCTCCGCCGTGAGTGCCGCTGCAGTCTCCCACCACTAGGGATGATCATGGGTCGGGTCTAATAAGACCCAGACCCGACCTGAACCAGTAAGGTCTAAAAAAATTAGACCTGAAGGTTTAAACGGGTCTTGGGTCCAAAACGGGTCCTTAATGGGTCTAATATTCTATTTTTTCTTCACTAAATAAAATATATATTATCTTAAATGCAAATAATTGAAGTTCAATATGTATTAAAAAAAAATTTCAAGTTAACAAAATATACAATACATATTATTTGTTGAATTTGAAATAAAAACACAAAGAGAATATGAAAGTAATTTAGTAATTTGGGTAAAATTATATATAGTTAGGCTTATATGGGTCTACGGGTTGGGTTTGGGTCGGGTCTGGTCCGGGTCTTAGTATTTTAGACCCGGACCCGGACCCGTATCTAAAAATCTAGACCCATACCCGGACCCGAACCTGATGGGTCTAAATTTTTTGGACACATACCCGACCCAATGGGTCTGGACCCTGTGGGTATGGGTCAGGTCCTAGACCCATGATCATCCCTACGTGCAACACCATCAACCAAACTTTTTCAATCAATATCTTCATCCCACTGGCCAACACTTATCATGGCGGAGATATGGATAGCCAAATTTGGGAAACAATGGTGGATCAGGGCTATGAAAGAGCGATGGTTCTACCCTTACCTCTACAGAGATAAAAAGAAATTGTAGAAAAGGGAAAAATGGAAAGGAAAAATGGGGGATACCTCCAGACCACCAGTGGCGGCAGCGGCCTCCCTAGTTAAGGTTTATAATGTGGGGTTTTTGGTTTCACTTTTTTTCTAGAGAGAGAAGTTTTGATGAATTATTAGTTTTGCTGAATTATTTATACGTTTGAGAATTGAAATTACCGGATCTAGAAATGGTCTATAATGCCCAATGTAAGTGGTCTTGAATGCTCATCATACCTACTGAAGGTAACTACCTTTGTTGGGTTAAGAACTTACAAATTTGGATCGAATACTAGACACATGTCCATCCTTACTTACAAATAAAGGAGTTTGTAAACCTCTGACACCTTCATCCCCAAAATTTCTGAAACTATCAAAGGTAACTTTCCACCACTATGGCTAAGCCACCCCCACCGGATCCTTCCTCCAAGCTTCAACAACGAAAATTTCTCCAATTACTACATCACTCCCCATAAAATCCAAATCTCAATCTTACCACAGAGTTCAAAGGCGAACTAGCTTGTTTGTACTCCAAAGCTGAAATTCAATAGCTAGCTTCACACTATGCTAATGCTCTCATTGGAAAATTCCAGAGGGGCAGACCGATGATGGAAAAGCTTGAAGCTGCGTTCAAAACTATAAGCTCTACACTCATGTACCAGCTCAATTCGGTTGACCATCGCCATATCTTAATTCAATCTCAAGAAGTTGGGGATTTTTATTGCTGCTTGATGAAATCCCAATGGTCAATCAGTGGAGCTCTAATGAAAATCCTAAAATGGACGCTAGAATCCTCTCTTGATGCGCAGTCCTCGATGGTATCAATCTGGATTACAATTAGGGATGCCCCCCTTTACTACTACAATATCCTCAATACAAGCTATTGGGAACCTATTTGGTAGCTATATCAAAATGGATGCGGCGACCTCAACTCTCATCCAACCCTCAGCAATCAAGATCTATATAGAGGCTAATGTCCAAGTTGCTCTTCCTACGTCATTCAAGTTAGGTTCACCTAAACAAAATGATAAGTATTCTATTAATTATGAAGATTTTAATGATTATTATGTTAAGTGCAAAATTTTAGGGCACCATGAAACAAAGTGTAGATTGGGAATGTCAAAAATCACTCAAGCCTGGGTTAAAAACATTAACAACAAATAGAATCAAGCTAGTGAGGATATATCAAAGGATTTAGTGCATAACATTAAGTCTGATAAGTAGAAAGTACTGGAAAGAAAATCAGTTAGGGGGATAGAAAAGGATAGAAGTTCTAGAAGCCCCAATAGATCACCAAAAAAACTAGGCAAATATTGTAGTGAGATCATAATATTTATGAAAACCAATCAAGGAAAAATATGGAAAATTATCAGGCTTATATAATAAATGGAAAGATAAAGTCCCAATTCACAATACATGCAATCCTATTAATAGCTTAGCACTTGCTCCATTATGTCTATCTGAGGTTGATGTGGATATTTGAGCTCTTAAATCAAATGAACATGAAATCTGGCCTTAAATTTGCATAAGAAGATATGGAGATAACACAGCCAACTTTCTCACCTATAACTGAAAAATTAGCTATACACTAATGATTTGCTAATTTTGGATAGCCAGCTACGAAACATGTTCGATGTCCTTATGAAATCAGACGATGAAGAAGCTTCACGCTCCACTGCAAGATCAGAGAATAAAAATACTCAAGTCGAAGAAATTGTGGAAACTCAGTCGGTTAATCCATTGATGCAATAACCAAGTACCACTATAATCCCTCTTGATTAATTTAGTAACACTGGCATACACCTTGATAATAAGGACAAGCCTTAAACAAACCAGAACTCAGATAATAAAACTGAAAAAGAGAAAGAAAATTAATTTCTTCACACAACTAAATAAAATGACCCTTAGGTCTACCTCAAAAAGCTCATCCTCGGGTTATCATTGTTGATACACATAAGAAATTTAATCTCTTAGTACGGAATGTTAAGGGAATCTCCACATCCACTAAAAGACTTAAAAGGTTGGTTAAAATGTATAACATTAATTTTCTCTGCACAATTGAACCAATTATATTGTAGAATGGATTCATAAATTAAAGAAAAAACTCATATTTGATGAATCGGTGAAATCTTCGAACAATAAAATGTGGGTACAGTGGAAAAAGGATTATATGGTTAATCTAATAAACTATCATAAACTGTTTCTGTCACTAGAGGTAAGCTATAGTTACTCCCAGTTAAAATGGGAAATGGTTGTTCTAGATCAAAAAGGCAAATTTTATAGGATCAGCTGCTTCAACTGAATCTAAAATCAGCCATATTTATAGGGGATTTCAATACTATAGCTTCTATTTATGAGTATAAAGGTTTGAGTTCACCTAATCTGAATCATATTAATGACTTTGCTAATTTCATCAGGTCTTTAGATCTAAAAACACATCTCCACGGTAGGTAATTAGTTCAAATGGCATGACAATAGGATTCATGACCTTGTATTGAAAAGTTTGGATGGGGGATTAGCCCTGGACTTGTGGTTTGACTCCCTCCCTAGGCTTATCTATTCCCATACTTTTCATAACCACATCTGACCATGCACCTATGTTGTTAAAAATTAGAAAAGCAGATAATTCACAACAAAAGCCCTTCAGGTTTCTCATATGTGGCCAAAAGGGATGATTTCTTGAATTTAGTAAAGGCTAGCTGGTCTCTGCCTATAAAGGAAAGAGGGATTTTATAATTCTCCCTAAGGCTAACAAGATTAAAAATACAACTTAAGGACTGGAATAGATCAGTATTTGGTAATATTACCGACAACATAAAAATGTTGAAGAAGGAGTGAGGATAAATGAAGAGATTTATGACAGAATATGCCTAGATTAGGATCTAATAACACTTAATCATAGTAGGGCTATTATGATCAGGGCTCTTAATGAGGAAGATATACTGTGGAAACAAAAATCCAAAGCAAAATGGCTTCAAAGTGGAGATGCCAACATTGAATTCTTCCCTAATTAATGCAAAGAGAAAAAGCACTCCCTTAGGATAACAAAAATAAAATATTCAAATGGTCAATGGCTTGACCAACCTGAACAAATTCAGAAGGAAGGAGTTCAGTTTTTTACAAAAGTTCTCACAGATGAGACTATATCAGATTCTGGTATTTACTACGAAGAAATCCGAAGCCAAATCCCTGGGATAGTAAACGATGATGATAAGTCCTCATTAATTAAATTAGCTACATTGACCGAGGTCAAATAAGCTATCCCGGGATTGAATAAAATTGCTGCAGTAGAGGCATACGACTATAATGGAACATTCTACATCACTTCTTTGGATATCATTAAGGAAGAACTCCTTAAGGCCGCAAACGAATTCCTTTGTAGAGTCCCAATTCCAATTTACTTGGATTGAATTGATCCCTAAGGTAGTTAATCCTAGCTCATTTGCAAAATTTAGACCCATTTCTCTCTTAAACTTCCTTAATAAAATCTTGTCTAAGATTCTTATGGAGAGAACAAAGTACATGATACCTAAAATTATCTTTTTAGAACAATCTACTTTCCTAAAGGTCGTGATATTGCAGATAATGTTATTCTTATGCAGGAAATGATGAGGCTTTTAAATAAACAAATAGGTAAGAATAATGTTATAATAAAACTTGACATGATGAAAGCTTTTGACAGAGTACCTTGGTCTTTTCTTAATACTGCAATGTTGAGGTTTGATTTTCATGGGAAGTTTGTGCATAATGTTCTAAACACCATTACCTATGCCTGGTTCTTAGTGATTCTTAATGGGTCACCCTCTAGCCTTTTCAAATCCATAAGGGGGATTAAGCAGGGTAACCCACTCAGCCCCTTTCTCTTTAACATACTAAGCAAAGCCTCCACTAAGCCACTCAAAGCACTTTTTGCTCAATAATACCTCCAGTATTTCAACATGCCCAAAGGTTCCCCAAACATAACACATCTTAGTTATGCGGATGATACAGTCATGTTCTTAAAAGGGAACCCTCAAATTTTAAAAAGATTTAAAAAAATCCTTAATTATTTTGAAAAAGTTTTAGGGTAAAAATAAACTTCAACAATAGTGATTTTCACGTCAACAACAAAGCCCTTTTGTCTTTTAAGAAAAGAATTGAAAACATCCTGAAGATGAAGCTTGGCACAACTCCATTTAGATATCTATGATGCCCAATGTATGTAGGGAGAATGAAGACATTACTCTTCCAGACACTAATGGAAAGAATTGACTCGGCCTTATCAAACTGGACTAATGCTCGGTTAAGTCAAGTTGGGAGATTGACACTTGATAAATATGTCCTTAACTTGTATCCCCAACATATATGGGCTACAATGAATCCCTCCAAACCGATAATAAAAGACATTGAAATAAAGTTTGAAAAATTCTTTTGGGGAGAATAAGAATTTGGACAAAATAAGGTATGGAGGAAGTGGAAAAACCTATCCTTCTCCATATCTGAGAATGGTCTGGGAGCTAGAGACATTAGGGCCACCATAGAATTATTTTCTCTCAAGTTGTGGTGAAAGTTACAGATTGGTGAAACTTTGTGGTCAAAACTCCGGTGGTCATATCCTAGAAGCTTCAGAATCTCAAACACATGGAAAAGAATCACCTCAGTATTTGAGGAATGTACACAGATTATGATAGGCAATGGGGATTGTGGTTTTTGTCTAGGTAATTGAACAAAAAAAGGTTTGCTAATTGACAAATTTCTAGGTCTCACACCAGTCCCTACACCTGAGTTGACTCGGTCATAATTCATTGACAGAAGACAACAATTTCTAACAGATTACCTGCAGTTTTTTCCTTCTTCTTTGCATGCTATACTCACAGAGGTACAGATGCAGACATTATCTGGAATCAATGACACTATGATTTGGATTAAAGAGCAAAATGGGAAGTTTTCAACAAAATCTGCTTACCAAATTCTGAGAAACACACGTAGCAAGGCTAGATCATTAAAATATGTCTGGAATCCTCAGGTACCTCCTAAGCTTGCAACTTTATTCTGGAGATTGCTTAATAATCTAATACCATTTGATGACAAATTTCAAATCTTTGGTTTTCATCTGGCATCCAAGTGATGTACATATATGAACTCAGGTTCACTGAATCACTTTTTCAATTAACATCAGATGGCTTGCAAATCTGGGATAAAATGCATAATGTTTTGATGGTTCCCAAACAAAATTTTACAAGTATTTGGGAGAGGCCATCCCATTACTTCCCAATTTCAAATTTTGATGAAACCAATGATTATCTGATTAGAATAAGTCCAATATTTTTTTTTGGAATCTATGGGTAGCTTGAAATAGGAAAGTACATGATAATGCTAACCATACAGTTGGATCTATTTGGAAGGAAACTATGGAACTTATTAGTTTATCTTTGGCAGCTAATCCCCTGAAAACTCCTAGAGTAAATGAACAATATTGGATTCAATCAAGGTTGGTTCCATATTTTATGAAAAAACTGAATAGGATTATAAATGTTAAATGGGATAAGCCTGTTAATGGTGGGATAAAAATTAACATAGATGGATCATGGAAATCATCGAATGATTCAAGTGGAGTTTCGACTGTGGTGAGAAATCATAAAGGGATTGTGATAGATTGCAGGCTGAAGCTTATCTTGTGTGAATCTCCGCTGATTACGGAAATACATGCTATTAAATTAGGAATAGAGCTTACTTTAGAGTACAATTTGAACTCTTAACTCCTTTACTATCGAATATGATTGTAAGTTGGCTATACCGGTTGTACACAATCCGGTGGAAGGTGCAACTTTTCTCTTCAAACTTATCTTATGTGTGCATGGAAGCCAATCAGGTTGCTGATCAGTTGGCCAAAAGATGCAGGTTTGAGCATATTCAAGCCCTCTATCTATGCAACAAATGAACCAAAAAGAAATATGGCTTATCCGTCTTGATAGAAATGGTCTACCTAACACAAGAATAAATTGATTCATGATATGAATCAGGAAGGAATAGCACTCAAAAGCATAAATTGACTCAAGCAATCCTTAGGATCATGTTGCGACTGGGGAAGAAATGACCCAACACACTTGAATGAAGCTTTCTTTTAACTACTATTTTAAGGTCCAACCAAGGGGTTGATTGACACGAAGGGTGGAGGTCAACTCACATGGATGCACCTTAGAATTGTAGTTGTTTTTGGGATAGACAATAGTTTTGTCTTAGAAAACAAAACCAAGGAATATGTCGTTCAACCATTTGAACGTTTTGTATCAAACCAAGATGTATTCATTTTGTAAAATGTAATTGCGTGATTATATTGATCACAGAAAGCCGCTATATACAGGGAAAATACAAAAATCAAAGGCTAATGGGAAAAGAAAAAGGAAACTAACTAGTCCTACATGGAAAAGAAAACTAACTAATCCTATATTGAAAAGGATTCTATTCTAAGAATATTTGCCTAAATATAATAGGAAAATAATCTAATCTGAATATTGATAAAAATATCCTTAATACACCTCCCCAAGTTGGAGCATGTAAGTTCAAAATGTAAAGTAGTAACCGAAACTGATGACGTCTAAATGCTTTTGTGAAAATATCTGCTAGCTGATATGAGGTGCCGATATTTTCACTCTCTCGGGTTGTTTGGGTTCATTTGTCGTTACAAAATCTGAGGTTGCTACCATATTTAATGATTTTTGTGCTTTTATTCTCTATCAATTTTGGGGCCATTTATGTAGGGTTAGAGTAGACAATGGCACATGATTTTTACAACTGCGATCTTACTTTGCTGAATCAGGAATTTATTTGAGACTTCATCTGTTGATATGCTTCAGTCGAATGGTCACGTTGAATGTAAGTATCGGCATCTTCTCAATGTTGCTCGTGCTCTTTGCTTTCAGGCTCATCTACCTATTGATTTTTGGGAAGAATGTGTCTTGACTACTACCTATCTGATTAATCGTACTCCTACATCTTTATTGGATGGAAAAACTCCTTACCAATTACTACATGGACGAGAACCAAAAATTTCTCTTCTCAAGGTTTTTGGATGCTTGTGCTTCGCTTCTCAAGTGCCTCGCCGTAGTGATAAATTTGCCTCTTAGAGTCGCCATTTTGTTTTTCTGGGTTACTCTGCAGGAAAGAAGTTGTGTCATGTTTATTATCTTATCATTGAATCCTTATTTGATAGTTGTGACGTTTTTTACGAAGATCAGTTTCCATACTCTCAAGTTCCAAATTCAAATCCCGAACTCACATCAGACAATATTTTTCCACCATCCGACGATGGCATTTTTGCGCCATCAAAAAATCCTACCAAAGTTGTCAATCCACCTCCCACCACCGACACATCCATCGTTGTCGCGCCTTGCCGCCCGCCGACTGCCATCAATTGTTGGTGTATCTTGATTATCAACAGTTGTCTACACTACTCGTTGCTCCTACTCCGACACCAGAGCTACCACCGCCATCCAATGCCGATTTGGATGCGCCTCCTTCACCGGACATCCTCATAGTCACACTTGTTGAGAGCTCAGGATCGGCCTTTCTTGAGGTTCCACCGCCGACCCCTGTTAGCTTCGACGAAATAGTTTTTGAACATGAGTCGAAACAAGGGCCTGGTCCCACTCGACAGAGCTCGTGTGTTCATCGCTCACCGGCTCATCTTCAAGACTATGTTTGCACAACTGTCTCCAAGAACCCCTCAACTGATGTTTTGCCCTCTATGCCTTCATCAACATCCACAACTATTACTTATCCTATTGTTGATTACGTTTCCTGTGATAAGTTTTCGGTTTCACATTCAAGATTTTTGGGTGCAGTGACTTCTAGTACAGATCCTTCTTATGCCAAAACTTCTCGTTTTGCGCACTGGCAAGCAGCAATGGCGGAAGAAATTGATGTGCTTAAATGCAACCATACTTGGGTTATGTCTCATCTCCCACATGGAAAGTTTTTTATTGGCTCTAAGTGGGTTTTCACACTAAATATAATTCTGATGGTTCTATTGAGCGTTATAAAGCTCTGATACCAGGTAAAATATAATTGTGTGATTATATTGAACACAGAAAACCCCTATATATAGGGAAAATACAAAAAACCAAAGGCCAACAGGAAAAAGGAAAAAGGAAAAGGTAACTAACTAATCATATATGGAAAAGGTAACTAACTAATCCTACATAGAAAATAATTCTATTCTAAGCATATTTGCATAAATCAATAGGAAAAGAATCTGATCAGAATATTGACAAAATATCCTTAATAGGTTTCTTAAAGGTTTGGGTGCCTATTAATCCCCCCACTAAACTGTTCTTAATTTTTTTTAAAATATATTATTATATACTAAAAGAGCAACTCTTTAGTCAAGTGTAACTCACACACTTAGCCACATCACCTTTCACAAATTTTTGACAAGTGACACCCTCAAAACTTAACATATCAATTAATCATTCCATCAATGCTTTGAAAATTGCTACTCCCTCTTTTAACTTTAAGGGGACTTTTGGTTGGGGTGAATCAGGAAAGTGAAAGGAAATCTGAGATCTTAATTCTTTTAGTTAGTGTTTGGTTTGGTTTTTTTATCATTTCCTTTCCTCATTTCCCGTTTTAGAATTATCCCAATTGGGGGTAACGTGATTCTCTGGTCTTACCCTAGGACTGGAATTCCCTTCCCCTCCTATTTGTAGCTATCCACTAGTTTTCCATTTTCCTCTTTATTTTCTTAACTCCAAAACAAGATCATACTTTATATTTCTTATCAAAATAAAATTTACAAAATTATGATTTTGCTTTCAATTAAAATATTATTTTTTGCATTGTATATAGGTCGAATTCGAAGGAAACTATAATTTTTATGCGAACTATTTTTTAACTTTATACAATGAATAATAGTTATATTATTGTATATTAAATATATTATTTTTATAGAAATATTATTATTTTAAGATTATATAATATAAATAGTAATATATTAAATAGTAATGTTATACTTTAACTTAATTAAATTTAAGATAAAAAATTAA
>JAULKM010173322.1:0-15524 GCA_032355605.1 Rubia tinctorum | reverse complement strand
CCAAACTCCCCCCCCCCTCTTTACATGCTTTTATATATCTATCTATCTTTATCTAGGCTTATATCCACTCATATATGTATGATCCCGACTTGCCAAACTATCTACTTAGTTGTATTTAGTAAGCATATTGGGTTTAAAAATAGTATCTTTGAGGGATACGGCGACGACCTCCCAGTTCGATAATAATTGGTTCAATTAATCGTTTAAGTTAGCCAGTCATCGCACTTATATGTTGGTCAAATACTTGTGGCATGGCCAACATGTTTGTGCGATGTCCCTCATCAGTCATTTAGACCGAACATGGTAAGTGGCAGACAAACAATTTTGCATTTAAAACCATAAAGCAAGAATAGGTGTAGGTGACCGACATCGCTAGCCTATCGGTTGAACCGATAGGTTAACCAGGAGGGTGTGATGTCTCATTATGGAAAAATAGGTGAACTATGAATGAGCGATGCCGCACAACGATCACACATAACGAAGGTGGAACGATATGTTAGTTTCGTCGCATTTAACCCTAGAAGATATGTTTATAACCATAGAAACACAAAAAAAATGAGGCTCTTAAAATGCAAATTGACACAAAATCGTCCAAAAACATATAAACGAAATGTGCTCACCATATAACAAATCCATATGAACTACAAAACGAAAAACATACCAAACAACACATTCACACACCATATAATAATTTGAAGGGAAAAAAATGTATTTCAAAGGGTTGAAAAACCATACATTTGAGAAGACAGGTTGGGGGACTTTTGGAATTTGAGGGAATGTTAAACGTTTGAACTGATTTCTGAGGTGGGCTCTCTCTATATATATATAGTCTTTTTGAACTCTTCTGAATTTCGCCTCTTCATGTGTGATGTCGCTCGTTCATTGTCCTTACCGAAAAATGACAACATATGACCGACGTCAGCTAACCTGAATGTGGGCCTAACAATTTCAGCCCGCTAGCATAACAAATGGGTCCGCGTGCGACCAAATTGAATATAATTGACTTTCATAATAGTTTATAGTATATTATAAATTACTAGTTGAAATTTATAAATGTTCATGACCTTTATTAACATCCGTTTCAATCATAATCAATTTTTGGCATAACCGGTAAACTTTTTAGTTTTTGCACTGAGATCCCTCCAAAAAAGTGGGATTAGTCGAAATGGATAATTGGAGATACCCTTATCTAATTGTCATGACCATGATTTTTCAATTTAAGCATCAATGAGTTAACGGAAGGGGCCCAAAATATTCACAGACAGCTTTTGATGATACTTTTTTAAATTACACTATGCCCCAAATTTCCTTGAATGTTTCCTACGCTTCAGATCTCTGCAACCGAACATAAGCATAAATGTTTGATATGAAGACTATGCGTACTGCCTAAGAGGGATGAGAACCGGGGTAATCGCCCCTCATTTTTATTAGTATTCCATTAGTATCTTTACAATGAACATTATGAGAACAATAATTTTCACCACATAGAATTCCACAATATTACATATTCTTGATTTTTTTATAAAATAAAAAGACAGTAAAATTCCGTCCATAAAATTTTAGTATGTGGTCTAGAGTAAATTGTAGATGATTACTTATAAGTATACAAGGGTTAATCGGAAGAACTTGTGAAGGTCTCCGTGGGATCAGGTTAGTTTCTTTATTACTCTCGATTATTATAAGTTCAACTAGGGATGTCAAAGTTCCATTCCAGGATGATCGGAATTGAATTTGGCACAACTGGTGAACTTTTAACTTTTTGCACTTAGGTCCCTCCAATAAAGTGAGACAAGTTGAAATGCAATATTAGAGATACCCTTTGTAATTCACATTGTCACGACAATGGTGTTCCCGTTTGGGCATTAACGGGTCAATGGAAGGGCCCAAAATGTTAACATGGAGCATTTTATGACAGTTTTTAAAAATTATGCTATGGCCCTTGTGTGCGACACTATAAGATTATCGATTAGAACAAACCCAAAACCAACCCACGATTGACATTTATCAACCTAAAAATTCCAACGGGAACCAAAAATTTGAACTAAAAATTTGATCTAAAATTTACCCCCAGCCCTATTTCATCTCCTTATTATTCTGAACCAACATCCATTTCACATCTCCAACACACTTCTTCCAAACCCAACTCCACGTGATCCTTTCCATTCACACTATTACAACAAATAATGTTCTCAATCAAATTTCTCCTATCAAACATCAACAAGTATCTAAGGATGAAGCATCTCCAGGTTCAAATTAATTGAGATAGTTTTCCATCCACTCCATGTTCATTTACCAATTTTATTAGTGATTTTGTATATGTTTTTTTTCTCATGGAACAAAGATTGAATATTTTCATGAAGTATGATGATTGTATTACATGTTATATAGTGCACAATGTTTGTATTGCCAAGATGATGCCATGTTTGTAAGGAGTGAGAAAAATGCTTAGATTAGGGTTGATTGTGGACAAGAAATACATTTTCGTAAGAACGCACTTTGAATGTGCGACGTTGGTCATAGTAAATCGGCTCTTGCGATATGGTACCGAACAAAGACCGATGTTGCACAAGTCTATAAATACTTGAAATATATATATATATATATATATATATATATATATGAATGTCCGATGTCGCTATTCAGTTGTCCCTTGTGACATCAATGACGCATGTATGCGACGTCACACTAAAAAAATCAATTACTTTTTTCGAGTTTAGATTAATGTCGTCTACGTATGACTATATTATGTGTATTTCATTAGGGGACTGCCCAATTTTAACATTAATTTTGTTTCCTGTGGATTGGTTGTAATAGGATGACAATTATTGATGGACTTTTGGCATTTACATGGATGGACTTTTCATTTCAATAGTCACCCTGACAGTGTTAAAGTCGTACAACGTAGACAATGGAGGTTCAATACAATTAATATTTCAATTTCATATCAAATAGTTTTGTGGGTTTTAACATGTCATTGATTTCCGCATTAACTGAACAACAATTGATTGTTGTATGATGTTTAACCATTTCACAAGTTATCAAATATTAAATAACATGTAATGACTGGCGACGAATGATTGTTTGTATAATCAAATATTTAATATTATAATATTACAGGAGAATTGATGGTTCCACGACTGAACCGCGATGTCACACAAATCGGTATGGCGACGACACCTTACCGACGTTGCATAAACCAACATCGTTATTTTTTGTGAGACATCGGCCCATAAAAATGTCATCATATTGGACATCATTCCACGTCAACATGTCACTTACAAGAGTCAGCGACGTTGCTGTTCTTATGACCGATGTCAACCTACACGAAGTCTCAGCATTTCCTCTCCCATCGCGTGCCTTCAGCAGTGACTGACGTTGGTCATAGTACATACCAACGTCGGCCTGAACGAGGTCGCAACAATGTTCTTCTATCATCGTCCATCTTGCATGGACCGATGTTGGTCACAAAACCTGGTGATGTCAGTCCAAATCGATGTAAATAATACTTTTTACCTCGGTTCTGAATTGAGGTAAAAATATACTTTTTACTATGCCAGTATTTACCTCGATTGTTTTGGGACTAAAAATCGAGGTAAAAAGTCCTGCAAAAACATATGTAAAAGATCATTTTTCTTGTAGTGATGGAGCATATATTGGCAGATTGGAAAATTCCTACTTACACAGGATTGGATTAGATTGGGTAAATCCCTAGTTTCATGGGATTAGATCAGATATGCTAAGTCATCAGAATCAAAGTTGAAAAGGGAATGTTTTAACACATGTTCTCTTGATGCTGACTTCGAAATCAACTTAAACTCTAGGAGTTTATTTTCAAATTTAAAAAGGAAATTTATGGCTTCTCTATTCATTGATTTTATTGGGTAAAAATTGAAGCTTGGTTTTATGTTTTAGAGAGCATTTAGAGCCATTTTCTTACATCCCAATATATGTTGATAAATTGTTGGAGAAGTTCAGAAGTATATGTCTTGATTTCTCGAGAGGAGCTGATCAAGTATCAATAAGTTTTAATACCAGAGTGAGTCTAATCAAAGCTAATCGATAGCAAATGGAGCTTGCAAAATCCACCATTACAATAATTAGTTAAGATAGTTACTTTGTACTGCGTTATTTCTAATTAGTGGATTTCTTCTGAATTAGTCTAGACCCCGCATACGTAGGTGATTACACCAAATTGCGTAAGCAAGTATCGTGTGCCAACTTTTATGTTTTAACATACTTGGTTAAATTGAAATTAAATATTGGTTGAAATTAAATAATTGGTAAACAAAAATTTCAGGTTTCTTCGGGCAAATTTCATCTCCACCATGTTCCTACGTCACTTAAACTTGCGGACATTTTCACAAAAAGATTGTTTCATCCTTTGTTTGAGGTTTTCAGGTCCAAGATTTGCGTCGTCTCTAAGTATCTGACACTTCGCTTGAGGGGATGTTAGAATAGAAGATTCCAGAGATTAGATTAGGATTTAGATATTTACAGCATACCCATTATGTACTCTATTAATTTTCCCAATAATCTAAAACCTTAATCAAGGGAAATCAAATTCTATAGTATATACAATACTCCCTCTTTTTCTCTCATGTTAGCACATCTACTTGTATCACTATTATTTGTGCAAGTGTAATTATGTGGATGTAACACCAGACACCCGTGTTTTTTTACTAATATGAATGTGAATTTGAATATTATTATATAAATAAATATGTTTTTGAACATAATAGTTGATGAAAATATTAATAAATATAAATTCAGCAAAATAACATTATCGTTATTAACATTACATGTATGCGGATTCCATAGAATATGAAAAACTGTCAAGGTTTTAAAGATTTGATTGTAATATCGTGTCATTGCAAAGTTTATTATAAAAAAATATTTATTATTATCATACAATTTTTTAATAAAAATTTTAAAATATTTAAATTAGATGATAGTTTTTACTACTTAAACTTTGTGCAAATGAGTTATAGATGTCCATTTTCTTCTTCTTCCAATTTTTTAAAATATATTGTGAATAATTGATAATGTTGTGCTATATTTTGAACGAAAAACAGGCATTCTAGATAAGGTCATTTTTTAATTAAACATTCTACGGAATGCCGGAAAAAAAACTTCCGTGGTTAACAAATATTCTACTCCGTAAAATGTTGGGCATTTCCGGCAGCACCACTGGATGAACCATGCACGATTAAATATAATGAGGAGCTCATTTATAATGATGAAAAAATTATGTATGTTAAGTTTAAAAATTTTAAATCAGGGATATTGTCAGCAATTTATGATTAATTGATTGAATTAGAAATATATAAAATATTAAGTTTTAAATTTGATCCAAATTAAATAAATTCATCATCTTAATTTAAAAATATATAGTCGTAAATTTTCAATATTTTATAATTATTAATTATACATATTAAAGAAACCTAAAATTTATGATAAACTAAATTAATAATTAAAATATAATATACCTTAATGCATTAAGTTTTTTATGACAACATATTGAGAAATGCCGTATTTTCATAGGTGGAAAAATAGAGTTAAAATAGAATTATTGAAAGGTAAAAGATTTTAGTTGCAATATTGAAAATTTACTATGCAACGAGCAGTAGTTATGAGTTTATGACCCGATTAATGCAACTCAAAATTTTTATCTTGATTTCTTCTAATTTGTGATTTAAATCTCGGTCTTTTCATAACTTATGGAAAGACGGTCTTTCAAGAGACAACTCATTTTTTTAATATTATTACCAATCACATATTGATATGTACTAAAATATGCCATTTCTAAATATTAGTTAACAAAAATAAAATAAAGTCGTACAAATAGACATAGTTTTGGAAAATACCGTCTTTCTATAGGCATATGGAAAGACGGAGTTGAATTAGAATTATAGAAAAGGTAAAATGTTTTAGTGGAGTATCAAGATATTAAAATTTTAATATCAAGATATTTAAAATGTTTTTAATATCAAGATATTAAAATTTTATTATATAACGTGCAGTAGTTATAAATTTATGACTCGATTAATGCAATCCAAAAATTTTATCCTAATTTATTCTAATTTGCAATTTAAATTAGAGGAGCGATCAGCAGAAACAAGCTCAACATATTCATTAGATAAATACTAGGTAGCTTCGATCAACCCAATAGAGCAAGGTGAATGATGAGAGAAAAACCCAAGGCGATGAGGAAAATTAACATTAGATCCGAAAAAGTCAAGACTTTTCAAAAACTTATGATCAACCAAAATATCAATTCCCTGCATATAAATAAATACGATGAGAAGTTGTAAAATTAGAAAGGCGATCAAAAGTTAATATGCATAATAGTACAAACATACTTTAGGATATTATTATGAAGTACAAATAAAGTCTCAGAATTCATAGCACTGGGATTAACTAACATTAGAAATAGAGGTGGATGAAGGTTGAAAAACAACAGCAGGATCCTCCTTGCTCGCAAGCTGAGCGGAGCCTTCAATGTTTGGATTGGCATCAGTGTTCGTAATGACATCAGGGTTAGAAGGAGGCTCAGATACATGAGGCTCAGAAGTGTGAGAATCGAAGGTAAGATCCTCAAAATAATCAGTTTCACATTCCTTCAGCTCAGCCACAAAAAGCAAATAAGAAAGACTGGCAAGGTGGGACAGCAAGGCGTAAGGATGACCACTATCATCAATGCCGATAATGAACCCATTGTTAAGTATAGCCTTATGCTTCTCCAATACTTTCTTGGACTTGGCTAGTTTAGGCAGGTTCTAATCTTCACAATAAGGTTCAGTTCTCGCAGTTCGACCAGAACCTCGCAATCCCCAACATTGCAAGCGGAAGTAGAAACTTCTTCAAATAAGTTGTAGAAGACTTCGTCTTCACAAGACGGTCAACAAGAACCTGAGGGTACCCAGGTGATGCAGGACCATTAGTCTACATCTTCTCAAACTTGGAACGAATTCTATCAGCTTCCCTCTCAGAAGCCAAGGCATGCTCTTTAGCAGAGAGTGCACTCTTTTCATCAACTTCAAGACAGAGATTCAGAGTAGTGACCTTCGCTTCTCGGGCCTAGCATTTTTCTAGAAGCGAGGCGTTTCCCTTAGTGAGCTCGGAAACTAGTTCGCTGACGAGCTAAAGACTCTCACCAACCTTATTTATAAAACCATGCAAACAAATATAATAGTTAGACATCAAAACAGAGAAACACCAAATTAAATCACAATATAATCCCTAAGGAACGTACCACAACCATTGTCTCATTGAGAGACAGTTTGGATAAGGTAACGGGAATAGTTCCTTCAACCATCAAGTCATGACTTCGTGATAGAAGTTTGGGATGAGAATGGCTAATACGCCCTTTTTTCTTGAGTGGCTCTAAAGTGTTTGAGGATCCATCTGTTCGATCCTTCCTTCTTCTTTTGTGGGAGATCTCATTGGTATTACGAGCAGCTACCTCCCCACCTTCCTTAGCCATAGCCTCAGATGTTATTAGTTGCAAATTGGCTTCGATAGCATTTTCTTGGGAAACAATAGTTGCAGTGTTGTCATTAGTTTCAACAGCCATAGTTTCTGTCTCCTCATTTTCATCACCAGAGATGAAATTTCTCTCAACGAAGCTCTTGGTTAAATTCATATCTACAATTCAGTATATAGAGCAAGTCAGACGAATATACAGAGAAAACAGGGTAATGAGACCACTAAGAGAAAAATAAGTAGGACAAGGAAAAATGACAAAATAACGACAAGCAAACACCTTCGATCACAGTGTCAGCTTGGCAAAGATACAGCGAATGTTTGTTGAGTGTTAATACAACCTTGGACTCAGCATTAAGATGAACCCCAACCTTAGGAAGTTTTGATTTAGGAATATTATAGTTCCAAACTTGAAAAGCTTGTTCGCTCCCATTACCAGGTTTTAGAAAGAATTTTTTTACGCCATACACCACAGTTATTAGGAAATCCACAGACAAACTCGATAGTTGGAATGACTGGGTAAAGGGTGAATTCGTCAGACGAATTTTTCACCTTACGAAGCTGAAAAAGGCTACAGAATATGCCAATTGAAAAAGGGACTTGTGTCGCTTCGCACACATGATAGAAGACAACAATAATGGAAATAGCCTTAGGGTGGAGCTAAGATAATGCGACCCAATAATGTGAAAGTAATTCTGGAACATGTTAAGGTAAGGGAAAAACAAGTCCAAACTTAAGATAATCTGAATAGTGGGAGATAAAGCCAGAAGGAGAGGTGCGAACACTTTCAGAAGGATCAGGAGCCCTAAGCTCATACGAAGACAAAAAAAAAGGAAAATTATCCTTAAGATTTTTCAAGTAGTAATCGGAAAGAATGCTACTAAGGGTAGAAGAACCGGTAGGTTGGTCGGAATCCTCCCCGGAATTGACATTGTCAGCAGGAACATCTTTTACGGAAGATTCAGCAATATTAGAGGTAGACTTAAGGTAGTAAGAAGTCCTAGGATCCAGACGAAAACTATATCAATTACAATCACATAATTCAAAAACAAAAATTCTGCCGATATCTAAAAGAAAGAACATAGATAATACGCCGGAATTTCAAACGGATAATCTCTAGCTAAAGATTGAAAGAGAAAATCACTAGAGAAGAGATACCCTGCAAATTCACAACTACACAAATCATTTTAGAAAATAAACCAGATTGAGAACAAAAGAACTTACAAGATTAATGGAGTGCGATAGAAGACCTGAGCAATAAAGAAGAAGATAATAAGATGAAGAATTTGAAAAGGATGCGAAATTAAATTAAAGAAAGCGAAAAGGCAAAAGGAAACATAAAGTAATAATGACGGCTTGAAAAAAGTAAATTACCTTTTTAGAAATCCGAGAAAGCAGCAGTGTATGAGTGGAAAGAATATTCTGAATAGTAATATATTTAAAACAAAAAAAATTGAAGCAATTATAAAGGGGGAAAACGTAGTCGTAGAAGAGGAAATCCCAGAATTTAGATAGCGAATAAGAAGGAGAAAATCTCGGTTCCAAGATTGCAACAACAAGAAGTCCACCACAATCCATATAGTTTTAAATTTGAAATTAAAATTTCAAAGAATTGACAACTCAATGGGTCAACAAACACAACTAAGAAGCACACAACACTTCGTGAGAGAAGTTCAAGTCGCTGCGATAATTAATTTTTTATTACAGTTCAAGAAATGAACAGAATAACAGTTCATGTATAGCTTTCAACTACAGCCACAGTTTCGTGTTTTTATTGACTTCATGGTTGGGGGACTTATGGTGTATACCTAGACCAACAACTAAGGGAAGCTGACTTTCAGGCCTAGCCCAATCTTACTTTACGAATAGACAAAGCCATTAAACCCAAGGTTCAAGTCAACCGCGAGCCGATAAAGGCGGAATATTGTGATCTTGGATCCAACCATGAATTTAGAAAGATAGAATGAAGACAAGCACTTAGACACGAACCGAAAATATAGGGACCATGGTGAGATCTACGATCTCAAACCCTAATAATGTTGAGCCACAACTATGATAGGCTATAAATACATGAAGAGCAATACTAACTCAGGTAAGTGAGACTAAACTGAGAAATTCTAGTTCTCTGAGGAAAAGGCTGACTTAATCGTCATATTGTTTTCCACGAAATTACTTTGCAGGAAGAGATATTCCACGGTGAATAGCTGGTGCCTTACTTGGTTGGATTACCACATAATATTGATTATATAAATATAAAACCAACATGTTTATTCTTTCATTATAAATAATATTCTATATAAAAATTTAAATGATTAGGAATATTTATTTCTTAAACACAACGGCTACATTTCATTGCAAATATTTGTTTGTATCATAATCAAATTTTGAAAATATAAACACTATATCAAATTTTGGATAAATGTCGATTTATCCAAAACTAATTCATCAAAAATATTTTGTAAGACTAAGGATGAAATGTCTTGATAGCATATTGATGTAACTTTTAATTAATTTAATATTTAAATTTAAATTTAGACAATGAAATTTTATATAATTTTCATTGCATACTTTTCTATATTTATTATTTTTGAAATATAATTCATTGAGTATTTACTATTTTATTCATCATCAAGAAATAAAATAAAATAAAATAATTGTATTTTGAATAGATATATTATAGTTTTTGTTGTATGCGGAGATTCCACTTGATAATACGGAGACTGTATATGGAATACACATTTTAACATTCCAAGCATTAAATGTAGGAGACATCAAGCAACCTGCTATCACAAGGTACAACTACCTGGAAGCTGATGATGTGGACTCTGCTACAATGGTGGGCACACTTGTTACAATTTATGGAATTTTGCAAACATGTTAAAAAACACCACCGTTGGAGATGTTCTTAGATCATTTACAATGGTAACTCATTAAACTCACTTTTCTTAATAAGAAGCATTCCTTATTTAAGGAGTACCATTGTGGAGTTTTAATGATCACTCCTTAATAAGGAGTTGCTCCTTATTTAAGGAGTTGGTACCTCTTTTTTTGTGCAAATGCAATCAATCAATGAATGCAATTTAACATGGTTTGTTTTATAATTTAATTGATTGTAGTTTAAAATTAAAAGGAAGTCCACTACCATTGTTGATAGTTTATTCTTACCTAATTTTCGTCAAAATTCATGATGTGGCATTTAAGATGTGATCTTTAAGTCCACTACCATTGTGGATGCTATTAGTTTCCAATATACTCTCTTGAAAGATGTATGATTTAATGCAACTTGCCATAATTAATGATGCATTTCCAACGCATTGCATTAATCTTGCACATGCTTCATTAAAAGTCAACCTAATACTACCATAGTTATTATTTATTATAGAATATATATTATTAAATTATATAAATAGAAAATTTAAATAAAATATAAAATTTAAATAAATAATATTTAATAGTATTATTATTTAAATAGTAAATAAATAATTTATTTTCATTAAAAATTAAATTTTATTTAATCACATAAAATATTTCATTAGTAAAAAGATACATTTATGTCATTCTACTTCTAACTAAGAGCACTTTTACTATTTTCCTTCTAAAAAAATACTACTAAATATTCATACTTTTATCAATATATTATATCTGATTAAAATCGTGCATCGTGCATTATACCAGTGTTAAAAATGAATAATAATGGACTAAAATTTATTATATAATATTGATTAGTTATAATTATATACTCCGTACTTCATATTTGTATCAATATATTGTGTATGTATATATATATATTGTAGTAGTATTTTTATAAAAAAAATTATATTCACAAAATACACATATTATTTTTATGTAAATATATTATATTTTATTATTTTAAAAAAATAATATTACATTTTTATTTTTATTTCAATTAAATAAAATATTAATAAATGTAATAACACTAAATCGTGCTTAACAATAAATCAAACTAAAAGGTGGGATGGAACATGGTTAAATGAACATCATACGATTGGTAAATGAGCTGCAAGATTCAGAGCCAACATCAATTTTTGTTATTTAATCCTACTTCCGCAACAGTCGAGTACAAAAGTATAAAAAACAAGGGTAATAATGTGTGTTTGTATTCATGCTTTGGGTTATATTATATAGAGGTAGAAAGACCTAAACAGAAAAGAAAATCTAATCTAATTACAATTCCAAGTAATAGCCAAGGTTCACATCTGATTGAGCTCAAGAGCATTAATTTTTTCAGCCATAGCATCACGCCAATGAGCATAGTTCGATGCCTTATAATAAATGGTAAGATCTGCACTAGAAGTTACTGCACCCAAAAATCTAGAATACGTACAAGAAAATTTATCGCAATTTACAAAATTGGTTGAAAGAAAGAGAACACCGAAGGATTGTAAAGACGCAGGTGTGATCGTAACATAGTCTTCCAAATATTTAGGAGGTTTGCGATCTCGAACATTGTGTCATACAGAAGGCAGCTCGTCCACAGAAGGATGTGCCGGAGACCGAACTGACGAGGCAGGCAGCGGAGGAGAAGTAGGCGGAGGAGACGCCGCCTCGGACGGTAATGGTGACGTTGGCATATCTTCAAACGGCGTAGGAGGTGCATGGTGACCGGCGACCGGTGGCACATGAAGCGCATGCGGTGGGGATGCCGGCGGGGCATGCAGTGCATTTGGGATCGGGCTGATAGGCGGCAAAGCAGGCCGAATCAGGGGCCACCGGCGGCGGCGGGTACTCTGACGTTGGTGGGTATTTTCGGTGGGATGATGTCAGTCGTCGGCAATGGTGGAGTAGTAGATGGCACAATGTACGTAAACTGGCCTTCATAAAAATCAGCATCCCAACTGTTGAAGAAGGTACTAGATTCCAAATCATAAAGGCGATGTCCTTTCTTGCCACCAGGATACCAAAGAAAAACACATCGTTAACTCCTTGGAGCAAACATGTCACGATATCTGGGAATGTAAGAGGCATACACAAGCAACCAAAAACTTTCAGAATCTTGTAGCTTGAAGTACGTCCATAGAGTAACTCAAATGTTGTGAGACCATTGAGTTGCTTCGTCGGTTAATCAGATAAGCAGCAGTGAAAAAACATTCTCCCCAAAAATTAATCGGCAGATTAGCTTGAGAACACAAAACACGAGCCACTTTTAACAAATGACGATGCTTGCGCTCAACCCGACCATTCTGTTGTGGGGTATCAACCATAGATGTCACAAAAATAATCCCAGATTCAGAAAAATATGATCTCAAAGGCAGAAATTATGTACCATTATCGGCACGGACACGACAAACTGTAAGCCCAACTGGTTTTTGATCAAAGCACACAATTCAATAAATCTAGAAGTTACATCTGACTTAACCACTAATAAATAAATCCAAAAATCTTGGGAGTATTCATCAACTATAGTAAGAAGATAAAATTAACCACTAGAAGATGGTGTCCGATAAGGCCCCCAAACATCACAGTGTATCAATTCAAACAAAGAACTAGCATTCGAAGAGCTCAGAGAGAAACTATGTCTAGTCTGTTTTGCTCTATAACACAGAGATCAAGGTATAGAAGTATTATTTGTGCTAAAATCAAGAGTAGGAATAGAAAACAACACTGTAGAAGATGGATGACCAAAACGTTGATGCCACAAATCAAATGCAGAAACTGTAGCAACTGTCGGAACTAACTTCGGGATATGAGACTGAACGCGTGTATCCAGCAGACGAAGCTAATAACACCCCCCGTTGTGCTGTTCACCCACGCCGATCACAGAGATCATACTGATTTTCTGTAATATGCAATAATTTTCAGTAAACAAAGCTAGACACTTTAAAGCGGACAGCAATATAGAGCATGATAATAAGTCGCATCGTATTGTAGGTATATAAAGCACATGAGTAAGAGTGATATCTTCAAAATAAAAAGAACCATATTGTGTAGCAGATTACAGAGATCCATCAGGCAGTAGAACATTAATAGAATAGGTAGCAACAGTAATGTCAATCAGAGAACCTTTGTCACCAGTTGTAGAAAATAAGGGTAATAATGTGTGATTTTATTCATGCACTGGGGTACATTATATAAAGGTACAAACACCTTTACAGAAAATGAAAAGGAATCTAAATCTAATTACAATTACAAGTAATATTCACATTATTATAATTATTCCTTTAATACTCCTCCTCAAGTTGGAGCATGGGGATCAGAAATGTCCAATTTGCCAAGTAAAGAATGAAACTGAGTTCGTCTGAGAGCTTTGGTGAACAAATCTGCAGGTTGGTCAGTCATGCGAATATGATGAGTAACAATAGTACCAGACTGGAAAAGATCGCTGACGAAATGACAATCAATCTCTATATGTTTAGTATGTTCATGGAACACTGATTCGCCGCATTGTGAAGAGTAGATTGACTATCACAGAATAATCGCATAGGAGTAGAATGCACAACACCTAAGTCACGAAGTAATGACTTAAGCCACAACAACACACAACAGGAAACGACCATGGCACAATACTCTACTTCAGCAGAAGAAAAAAAATTGTAGGTTGCTTCTTGGTCTTCCATGAAACCGGAGAATTACCAATCATAACAAAGTACCCAGAAAGAGAATGTCGAGTAATTAGACAAGCAGCCCAATAAGAATCACAATAAGCAGTCAAGTGTAATGAACTACATGAAGAGAGAAATAAACCTTGACTAGGATGACTCTTCAAGTAGTGAAGGACTTGAATTGCAGCTTTCCAGTGAGGAACATAAGGAGACTTCATAAACTGAGCAAGAGTAAGAACAGAATAACTCAGCTTAGGACGAGTAATAGTCAGGTAAATAAGGCGACTCACCAGGTGCCGACACTGATCAGGATCATCATAAAAAGGGCCTTCAACCTTCAAAAGATCATGTTGTTGCTTCATAGAAAAATAGTCGGTTTAGAAGCCGATAAACCTATATCTGATAAAATATCTAGGGCATATTTCCTTTGTGAAAGAAACATCCCATCCGATCTTCTAGAAATATCTATACCCAAGAAATACTTAAGTATATCAAGATTTTTCATATGAAAACAAGAACTCGGGTATTTCTTGAATTCAAAGATGAGCAACGAAGAACTACCAGCAATGACCAAATCATCCACACAAACAAGGACATGCAAAGAAACCGAGCCATGAGTGAAAGAAAAAAAAGCGTAATTTGTCTTGCTCTGAACAAAACCAAATGCACGTAAAGCCCGAGCCAATTTTTTGAACCAATTACGAGGCACCTGTCAAAGACCATAAAGAGATTTTCAAAAGCGACAAACCTAGCCAGGATGTGCAGGGTAGCCCGGTGGAGGTTGCATGAAGACCTCTTCATGCAAATCACTATGTATAAAAGAATTATGCACATCCATTGGATGAGGTTCCCAACCACGAATGACTGCAACCAATAAAAACAAACGTACCGAACTCATCTTCGCAACGGAGGCAGATGTCTCAATGTAGTCAATACCTTCCTTTTGGAAATTTCCAAGAATCACCAAGCGAGCTTTGTGACGTTTAATGGTACCATGAGACTTGAAATTGGTACGATACACCCATTTGCATCCAATAGCAGTCTTATTTAGAGGTAATGAAGACAAATTCCATGCCTGATTGCGCTCAAGTGAATTAATCTCATCAGCCATTGCATCACACCAATGAGCATACTTCAAAGCCTCAGAATAAGTAGTCGGATCTGCACTCGAAGTTACTGCACCTAAAAATCTAGAATGCGTACTAGAAAATTTATCGCTATTTACAAAATCAGATAAAGGATATAGAACACCTGAGGAATGTGACGTTACAGGTGTGGTCGTAGCGGTGGGGGTTTATTAATATCATTAACAGAGCAGAAATAATCGGACAGATAAGTAGGAGGTCGACAATCGCGAGCACTTTGGCGGACAGGAAGTAGATCAGCCGCAGGCGGCGGCACCGGGGAGTCATACGACAAAGCAGGCTGCAGCGCAGGAGGTGCTTGTAGTGCGTTATCGATGGTGAGCGGCGGCGCGTCGAG
>JAULKM010173312.1:0-15525 GCA_032355605.1 Rubia tinctorum | reverse complement strand
AACATAACCCTTGAATGTTTGATCAAGACGTGGAATGTCTTCATTTATGGTGGTAGTCGTACCCTGATCTCCATCACATCGCCAATAGAAGCGCGATGCCAATTAAGAAACGCGACGCCGCCACTCATAGCCAATAAAAGTGCAACGTCGATTAAGAATTGCAACGCTGATTAAGGAGCACGACGTCGGTCGGACACCCTGTCCTCATCTCTTTCTCACGTCGTCGGCCACCCTTCGAAGCGCAACAGATTAAGAAACGCAGGGAACGGCGTAGGTAGCATGGGTTTAGCGGCTTTGGGCAATAAAAATGAGCGGTGGGGATGAGGGGATGAGGGGCTGAGTGGGGGTGGTGTGGGGGTGAGGGTGGGGGTTGAGAGAGAGAGATGAGGACGGGAAATAAATGAGGGTGGGTGTAGAAGGAGGCTAATAGTGTCTTTTCTAATCTTATTTATTTATTTTGATTTTTTTAACTCAAAAGTATAATGATCATTTCACCTATTTCCGGCCAATTTAACCGTTGACATTTTGGTCAACAAAACTCAAGGTTGTTTCTGCCCTTTTGACCAAAACATAGTGTTAAAAATGCACTTTCTCAAAAATTTATTATGCAACGTGCAATAGTTATAAGTGTATGACTCAATTAATGCAACTCGAAATTTATCTTCATTTCTTCTAATTTGCAATTTAAACTTTGATTTTTTCCATAATTTATGGAAAACTGTCTTTTTTTAAGAGACGGATTTTTTTTGGACAAAATGATTTGATTACCCCAGTCTTTCATAGGGGCAAATATTATCCTAAAAATTTCAAAAGTGCTAATACATTCCTTGACTGACATTGTCTAACTCCTAACCTTGACGCTGTATATCGACATTGACTAGTTAAATTCCAGCGACGACTATACTAGAAATGACTAAAATATTCTTGTTCTATTTTAAGTTTAATTTTGTACAATTTTACCCCTTGAAGTGGGTCCCGATGTTGGAATATAAATGAGAAATTCAAAATTATATCAACATTTGTTTTAGAATTGAGCATTTTATCAACACTTATTTTTCATACACATATATTACTTCATATTGTTATTGTTAGTATCAAAATAAAATTTTAAACGGATTGTGGATCTTATTTGGAATTACAAAATTTGTGGTTGCATTTTGTGAAGAATAAGTGCCAACTAGAGCAAAATGTGAAGAATAAGTCTAACTTTTGGTCGAAAGTGCCAACATAAACCTACTAAATGAGAAAGTTCAAACTAAGCTAACTTATTGATGTAAGTGTCAATATAACCATGGACGTCGTTGACTTCAACTGTCTACGAAAAGTTTGATCGAAATTTAATGAAACGGCCATTTTCCCACTTAATTATAAGAAAAAAAAGGAAATGACAGACGTTCCCTTACGTTTCCTCCCTTTCTTCCTCTTCCACCCTCTACTTCCTTCATGTTCCCTGGTCGTGGCCATAGCGACGAGGCCCACAAGAGCTCGTTGACTTCAACTTGGATTCTCCTCTCCATCGTCGGGTTCGTAACATTCATGCTCACTGCGGTTTTGACCGCTATGAAGAGGTGGTTGAGCAAACGGATCTTGGACGAGACCTCCATAAGCTTGACCTTGGCGGCTATTATAGTTTTTGAGTTGTGGTGCGGGATGAGACCTTCATATGTGGGTTACCAAATTACTCGAGCTGGAGATGGCGAGTGGAAGAGAATGAGGTGGCCATGACAGTTTTGAGATAGCGGGTGGACGAGGAGGTGGTGGCGATTTTGGGTGGTTTATTAGCATAATTAATAATTCTAGGGTGGAGATGTGATTCCGCCGGAATTAGCACATTCCGGGTGCTGATTCAGGTGGTGGAGAGAAATAAATTAAGCTAATTCCGGATGGTTTATATGATAAAGAGGGGTAAAACGGAGGAAAATGTTCAACTTGAAAGGCTAGGGTATTTTAGACATTTCAAGTTTGATGAACGCTTAATTTTCCAGTCAATGCTGGAGTTAGCACAAAAGATTATAACTTCACAATTCGCAATAAAGTTGGAGTTATTTTGTCTCTTTCTCGTTTTACGGGATGATATTGCCACTTTTAGCCAAATATTAAGGTTAGAAGTGTATTTATCGCTTACTAAAGTATGCACAGAAACCCGGAAAAATTACAGAGGGGGCAATAATTCCCATTATAAAAAATTATAAAATATTGTACGGCCTGAGACAATTATGTAACAAAAGTGAAATTAATGAGAATAAGATCACTATTTTTTCAAATATTTATATATACTAGATAATACATGTGCCGACGCACATATTTATGAATGGAAATGAAAAATATAACATAATTTAAATAACTAATAAAAATTTATTATTAATATATGAATAATGCAGTATTCAGGTGCATCGGCACATGGAAAAGAGAATTTCAAAAGCTGCTGAATAGTTACCGGGAAGGAAAAGCCAAAGTTTAATCTTCTCAGCTATACATTGACTGTTTGTGGAAGGTTCTGTATTTCCCTAGACTGCTTTGATATTAACTCAGGGAAATATGAAAAGTTGAGAGAGGAGGAAAAAAAGATAACGCCTTTTACATTTTCAAAGTAAGGAAACTCAAAAATTCTTTCTGCATTCAATACCGATGTATTGTAATTACCCAAATCAATTGTGGAAATTTTATTTGCTAAAGTATTTTTTGAGAGCACCTGATGTGGCAGGGTTTGGTAATACCAGGTGTCAAAATTTTGTAAAAAGTGATGTGGCTAAGTGTGGGGTTCCACTTAACCAAGTGCCTTTCTCTTTTAGTATATAGTATAGATGAATATTTAAATTATTTATGCGTTAAGGTAATTTTATGATAAAATGTGTATAAAAAAGCTAAAAAATGTATTCCCTTCGTCTTAGAGAAATTGCCACAATTTCTATTTTCGTCAGTCCCACAGAAATTGTCACAATTCAATTCTTACATCAAATGGCAAAAAATGATCTTATACGTTTACTATATTATTCCTCAAAAAGTTGATTAAATCTACCAGTCAACTCTTCCACTACCAAAATACATTTCCTTTATTTTTCATCAGCACTTTCACCCCATCTTGCATAAAATATCGATCCAAAAGTAATTGTATTATTTTCTCTGGAACTGAGGGAGTAATACTACAATTGTATGGAATTTGTAATGACATTATTCATTTGGTCAGAATACGCTCGAAAATGGGCAGAAATGGGTATCTACATATGAGAATACAAGAAAGGTTGAAATGCTGATGAATCCATCCCAACCTATTAATGCATCAGAAGCCCAATGGGACATGGGCTAATAGGCTGTGTTCAACTGCTGAAATACATATGAGAAAGATGAATGTTTTGAAATCCCTATTTCTCTATGCCTTCATATTTGAGAAGGATGATCCATCCAAGTAATCTTTTTTTTATTATATTGATCTGCTAATTCATTTTATTGAGATAATCTGATTTATTTACCCGATCTTTATATATTATTTGCTTATATTTATAGACTTGTACAATCACCATTCGCGTACATGATATTATATGACATTGATCCAATTACGATTCATCGATCTGATTTAACACCTCTAGTTGAACATTGCTTAATATTCATTTGTACGAAATGTTGTAATTTTGTCAATACTCTATCATGTATTCATGTATGTGCTTCAAGACTAGTAAAAATAAAAGAATAAATGCACCTCCTTTGCTTTTCTAAAATTCTCATCTTTTATATTAGTCTGTTTTCTTATAAAATTATCGTGTTTTTTTCGAAAAAAAACTATTGATTCTCATTGTTTCCCACTCTTTCCATCCATTTTTTTCCAGGTGGTTTTAGTTTTATAAAAAAGACCGATTCCAGCAGAAAGATGTCGGTGTTAGAAGTGCGGAGGGAGGTAAATGAAGGTGGACAAGGTCACATTCCTCCAACAGATAACATAAATGCAAAATTAACATAGTCCCTCCGGTTTTCTAACATTGGCACACTTTCCTTTTTGGGTGATTTTTTTAATATTGTCCCCTTTCTTTCTTTTTTGTTGTAAATTCTAGGTTGTTTTCATCCACACAATTTAGTTTTTACTCTTTCAATGAATTGTCAACCACTAATTCTACCTTCCTAAAGCTTTGTGCCAAAAGCAAATGTGTCACTTTCAAAAAACCGGAGGGAGTAGTAAGAGAGCATTGGAGAGTGCAGAGTGAGTTATTTCTGATGGGTCCCAATCCAAGCATTTATAAAACCCTAGAAATGAGTTTTCTCATTCATTATTCTATCTGCAGGTGCCAGGTGGGGGGTTAGGGTTTGGCTTCTGGCACAAGAAATAAGGAACTATTACCCTCTGTTTGTAGGGCAGTGTGGCCACTAAAACCCATTGGGAGGTACCACCTAGCACTGCACTTCCTAGGTGTACCTAGAGCCCCTAGTTACATAAGCAGTGCCTCTTTTGTTTGTTCTTGGTGGGAGGGAGTTGAAGGACATTTATTTCATGCCCTTAAATTATTAGTCCCTCGTTAATGGCTCAGAAGACTAATCGCCCTTTCGAAATTATTAGTCCTTCGTTTAATGGCAATTCTAGTTTGAAACCAAGTTTTGGAGTCAAACAAACGGGGAGGCATACATGTGTCAGAATTCAATCTCAAAAATAACGTTTAATTGAGCAATTTCATTTGTTACCCGTGGCAAACTAGTTTGAAATATACTCTTAACTTTAGTTCGATTTCACAGTTTAAACTAAACTTGCTACGAGGCAACTGAAATATTCGCCTCAGGCCCCAAATTTATAGCTATAAGAGGATCTCGTTTTTTTTTTGTTTTTTTACTATATATATATAAAAAATAGTAAATATTATATTTTCTAATTAAGTGCCTCGATGATTATTATTTTTCCTTATATATGAGGGCTCATTTTACAAATATAACACTCTTATTATTATATATGAGACTCATTTTTATAAAAAAATTACTTCATACCTCCGAAATAGTAGGACCGGTCCTGATTAGAACATCTCCAATACAACGTATCGACGTTTGAAGTCAACATGTTATATTCATTGCAAGAGTCGGTGGAGGGTCATGTGGCCTCTGTTTTTAGCTCTATTTAGTTTTGGTGCTTGTGTTGTTGTGCCAACATTTAATGGACAATTTAAAAGACATTATCATTGAAGAGTCATTTTAGACCAATCTGGCCTGAATTAATACTGGCCCAGTCCACCATTAATGATTTCTTCATATACCATTTTGCTAAAAGCAAAACCTAAATCCCCCCTTATTTTGGAAAAAAATAAATAATTGCTGAAGAAGACAACACATAGCTATTGAAAATTTTACTTTGGTTATGGCTGTTTGAAGATGTTCATGAGATGCCATGTTAAATGTCCATTGAGTAATTTACAACATCCATAAATGATCAGATGTTTTAGAACGGATGTGTCACAAGCCGAATCGATTCATGAACGATTTTACACTAGCTCTTACACGATTCGTATCTTCTACATCACATGTAAAACGGTGTCGCTGTGTCAATACACTTCCTTAGAGGAGAAAAGGGAGGGGGTAAAATTTGAAGAAAGAAGCATGTAAAAAAAAAGGGAAAGGAAATAAAAATTGGTACCTATCTAAAAGATTGGAGTTCGAGTCCTCCATTGTTGGACACAATAAACCTGCAAGAACATGGGGTAGAAATTTATTGTACTAGTAGTTGTTGTGCACAAATCAAAAGAATTTAATGTCCTAATAAGTTACTATAATGAATCTACCACTGAACATTTTGGCTAACTAGTACTATTCCGCTCCATTTCAAATTTTATTCTACATAAAAATTATAATGTCACAAAAATAAGTGGATGTAACTTAATTCAAAATAAGGTAAGAGAAAGTAATATAAATTCACGAATGAAGAAAAATTGCATTCAAAATATGTGATGTGGAACATATTAATAATGAAAGTATTCCCTCTGTTCCAATTTAATCTGCAATTGAACTATTCATTTAGTCAAAATTGACTAATTTAAATTATAAAATTATATTGATGTATAAGTACTTCCCCCGTTTCACTAACAGTGACACCGTATGTTTAGTTGCTTAGATTTAGGTGAACGAAATGAGTGGATGAAATTGAATTTAGAAAGTAAAAAGTAGAACGAGTGGATACAATTGAAAGAATCTTGCCAAAAATGGAAAGTGTGCCAATATAAAAGAAACAACCAAAAAAGGAAAGTGTGCCACTAATAAAGAAATGGAGGGAGTAAGGATATTATCATTTGTCATAGTGTTAGATTCGTGTTAATGTGTATTTTTATAATACTAATTTTCTATAATTTTTAATTGTAAATAGTTAAAAATATTAATGATTAAATATTTTTTGAATCAACTATCAAAAGTCAAAATGTCCGGTTTAAGATGTAACATAGCAAGCATGTAATTTGAACCGGGAAGTTGGAGTATCATATAGAGGCAATCCAAATTGCAATTGGATGTGTTTGACTATGATGTATTGTTACTTTCTAATTTTCCATCTCCCGCAATTTAATGCTAGAACTTTAAATGCAAATATACTTTATTGTCATTAGAAGAAGACATTTTAAAAATAAATCCAAAATCTAACTAGTGAAACTCAAAAAATTACAATTTGACACCATCAAAATCACACTATAGGGGTTTGTTTTACGCTAGCATCGAATAGTGCTGAACCCAATGTCGGCGAGACTAGTATAATAAAAATAGATTGAAACTTCAATTCATCTTGCGAGTTATTTAGCAAATAGAATTACAACGTGTTTAGACAAACTATCAAGAGAATATGTATTAAAATTATATATGAATAAATTATTACTGTTGACATTAACAACCATAATAAAAACTCATCTTCTAGGGTTGAAATTAGGTTTCCAAAGTCTTTGGTTTCATTTATAGTTTAGGCCATTGCCCCCAAACTATATCAGGCTGTGTAACCAATTTGAGAAAGTTGAAAACATTTTTTATCCTTCGCCCAAAATTAGTAGACCAATTCTTTAATTCCTCCATTAATATTTCGGCTACACTAAATAGGCAATACCATTTGATCGATCTTGTCTATGGGGAGACAATTAATACTATTTGGCTTAAGTAGACAAGCCAGACAGCAGTTTATTTTTCCTTAATTCTACCCCAGCAAAGGGCATTTACCCCTAAAGATCCTTTCCACATTTGAGACATTGATTATTGAATTAGGACCAAAGACATACTCATGGTATTTCTAAAAGTATTGAGGTAGGTTTTTCAATTATTGTAAAAGTTCCTTTGATCAATGGAGTTATTTTATAGCTTGTGTTAAAATACGATTTTACTCTTGCAGTGCTCCACTATCTAGACCGGATGTCGTGGGATGAGGTAAATAATGTTAGTCCAACGCTAGCAAGTTTGGCTGTATACTCACCCAATGTGCATAAGAAAAATTCACATGTGGTATGAATTCTAACAACACAATAGAAGTTGGAATTAAGTCGAACTTCAGACGTTTTATCAAGAATGATCGAGTGTCGAGCGTTGGGTACATTCATTCATGTAATGAACCTTATCTCGATTGCACCCACGTGATTGACGATTTGGTTAAGTGCCTTACAGGGGTGGCAAAATAGACTCGAGACCCGCGGGTCAAGCGGATTGTCTATTGTTAAAGTCGGGTGGGTATGGGTAAAATGGGTAATGGGTAGTTAAAAATTATGGGTTGGATGGGTTGGGTTTATGGGTTGACCGCGGGTTTACCCATATGGGTTTAAACCTGCGGATTTACACATATGGATTAGTATATAAACTCATATGAGTTGAAACTCGCGGGTTTACACGTATGGATTGGTATATAAACCCACATGGGTCAATATATGGGTTGAAACCCGCAGGTTTATCCATATGGGTTAATATATAAACTCATATGGGTCAATATATGAGTTGAAACCCACGAGTTTACCCATTTTTTACACATGAGTTAAATGATTTTCAACCTGCGGGTTAAGCGGGTTTCAACTCGACCCGTTTTAAACCCATTATAAAATGGGTTGAAATGGGTCATACCCATATTTTTTATATACCCATTTTACCCAATCAATATTTGGCATGTCCGCCCGTTTGCCACCCCTGGTGCCTAATTAAGTATTTCATTGGTTATGGGTTCGAATATTGGTAGCCGCAATGTGAAAATTTTCTCCTGTAGAAGGATTTCTCGTGGACACCAAGAAGTGATCACCAGGTTGTTGACTCTTGGTTAACTTGATTTGCCTCCTCATCAATTTGTAGTGCTAGGATGGCAGGGCTCTGGGGGATAGTTATTTCTCCTTTACTCAAACCTTAGGTCGACTGCTTGTTTAATGCTAGGTGTTATGTATTAAACTATGAAATGATTTGAACTGTGATGTGAATTTAGTTGAATTAAACTCTATATAACAAATTGGAAAAAAGTGGTTTAAAATCTAAACTATAACTTCTAGTAGTTAATTAAGACAATGGTTGTACCATTGGATCCACAAAGATTCCTAAAATTTAAAACTTCAAAACAACATGGCATGGAAAGAACATATCCCATGTACCTAATAAATGCTTGGTCTACTAATATTCTCTCCTTAATATTATTTTCCTAATTGTTTTGTCTCATAAATTTAGTATAACTCCCATTCCTAAAATTATTAAATTGAGGCAGCAGAAAGCAAATCAAAGAGAATGATGATGCAATAATCCAAGTGTGTGATCAACAAATGAAAAGCAGATATGGATTCTTAAACGAGATCTAAAAGGGCTTTTTTCTTAGAAAAATAATTTTTGAAGAACAAATCAATGGGCATGTGGTTCAAGATCACTGCTCAATCAATTGAGTTGATTAAGAATGCAATTAAAAGATAATGGATAGAAGGATATGCTTTTCCTCAATAGTATTACTCCAACACCAAAGAAATTAAATTTTCATCTTCGAACATATGCATTCTTTAGGCCTCGTAAATAAATTCACTTCAATTCAATTTCGGTTAGTTAACTTTAATTTAATACAGCTTAGGTTAATTTTGTCACATTTTTATAATTTATAATTTTATTTTTTGAAAATTATTATATACGCATTTACTTTTAGTTCAATTAATAAAAAAGCGGGAAAAATTAGTGGCTGGGTAATACGAAGGCTATTATACTACCTTTTAGTTAAAGCCACAACTTTTATGATCATAAATTTTAAATCATATTTAAACACCGAAAACTTATTTTAAGTAGGTAAAGTCTTGGGAAAATTGACTTTCCATGGGCATACGAAAAAATGGGCTGAATTAGAATCATAGAAAGGTAAAAAAGTTTAATTGCAAAGTTAAAATTTTATTATACATCGTGTAGTAGTTTTAAATTTATGACCCGATTAATGCAATTCAAAAATTTTATCTTCATTTCTTCTAATTTGCAATTTACACGTTGGTCTTTTCGTTAATTATGAAAAAACTATTTTTCAATAAACGGACTCTTTTGAGTAGGTAAATAACATATATACAAAATTAATATTGAAAACAATTGATTGAATAGTTGCTACGAAAAGATCGTCTATCAATAGATAGACTATTTTCAGTGTGTAAATAACATATATATAAAATAATATTGAAAACAATTGATTGAATAGTTGCTAGTGTGAGATGATGACTATGTGTAACAATTGAATACTTTTCATCTACTGTTGATTAGAACATGCATTTTCCAGTTACTGTTAGACTTCCATCTCACCGTTTGAATTCACGTGGCCTGCAAATGCAATTCTCATTTCAGTTCCTGTTCTCTGCATTTTCTCTCTGCTAGTGTAGAACAGGGAGGGATGATCATCGGTTTAGAACCCGACCCAAACTCATAGAGTTTAAATTTATCGAATCGGGTATGGATCCATAAAATTTAAATTCATCGGGTTTGGATCCGGGTATGAGTCCGGGTCTGGGTCTAAAATACTAAAACCCAAATCCAATCCGTAGATCCATATATGCTAACTATATGTATAATTTTACCCTAATTTCTAAATTACTTTTACATTTTCTTTGTATTTTATTTCAAATTCAACAAATAATATGTATTGTATATTTTTTCTTGAAAAAATAATTCTAATACATATTGAACATCAATTATTTGAATTAAGATCATATAAAAATTTTGTAAAGAAAAAAAACATTAGACTCATTTAGAAACCGTTTCGGATCCAAGACACGTTTTGGATGCGGGTCCGGGTCTAAAATTTTCAAACCCTACGGGTCCGGGTCAGGTTTGAGTCTAACTAAAATTTCTTAGGGCCGGGTATGAATCTTATTAGACCCGACCCATGATCATCCCCAGTGTAGACTATTCCATCAATTAGAGCTTCTTTTCCCGGCTAGTACTCCATCCATCCCACTTTAAAGTTTCGAATTGTTTTTTGCACAAAATTTAAGACAAGTCTATGTGACGTCTTTTTAATGAGTGATGACAATGGGTCCACATAAATCAAATGAAAAGAATAATTATGACCACATATTTATTGTTCAGTGTAGAAACATTAGAAATAAGATAATTGGACAAACCAAAAAAGAAAGTAAAAGTTATTAGTGGGACGGAGGGAGTATTTCAATTTAGCTTAACTCATAAAGTCTCGGTGTTAGATATGTGCAGTGGTGAAATCGCTCTTGTAGTTTCATTTCATTAAATATTTAGTCTATCTTCCATCTCATCAACTGAAACTACAAAGAAACCACTTCATTTTCTCTCCATAATGGTGGAAATCACTTCATGAACCTACTTGATTTTCTCTTCTTACTCATTAATTTTACCTTCAATATTTAATTTAAAAAAAAATTACTATCAAAATAAATTAAAATGTGAAATCTAATAATACACTTGTAATTTTTAAATTTAATTTCATTTTTTAAATTCAATATTTAAAATTAATTTTAATTTTAAAAATTATTTTATGAACCAATATTTTTTAATTTAAAAAAAATATATTTTCAATTATTTTAAAAGGTTCAAAATTAAATTTAAAAATAAAAATCAGAATTTTAAACCTTTTTCTATTTTTCTGGATTTTAATAATTTCATAAATTAATTTTCAATTTAAAAAATGCAGTTTAAAAAAAACATAGTTGGGACGCGTGACACCATATGATTGGGACACGTGGCCAAATAACTTTTTTAAAAAATTGACTAAATTATTTTTTGGTCCCAAAATCTTTTACCATCTTTTGGTCTCCGAGAGCAAAACCACATTTTTTTAGTAACTCGCAAATTCAAAGTAAAATTTTCGGTCCCCAAAACCAGATTCCGGCTGGTTTTCAGGTAATTCGGTATTATTTCCGACATAGACCGGGGTATTTTCGTAATTTTATAATTAAAACATTTTCAATTAATTTTTTTCTTCCACACCGCCAACAAAATCTGACCACTCCACCAATAGATTCCGCCGCCGCTACCCCTGTTCTTCTTCCAATCCGGAAACAGATTCCGGTCACCACCACCACCTCCTGCAGCCAGCTACCATCGCCTGCCACCATGCTTTTGTGGCAGCACCTCTTTTTTGCCGCTGTGAATTCCACCCACAAGAATATATCCCAACCGTACCACCACACATTCTTCACCACTTATTTCTCGACCACGTTCACAGCTAACACAAAAATGATCCCACCGCCACCAAACCCCTCCCCCCCCCACTACCACCCCACCCCAGACCTTCACCATCCCAGCCGGCAATGGCAACCTTGAATTGACATTCCACAATTTTCCCAGCCACAGGAGGAAAATTTGCTTCGCCTCAATTTGCTCTGTTACGAAAAGAAGATGCGTATGCTCCCACTCGACAAAGTCGGGAGGTTCAAACAGTAGCTAGGGTTCCCTGGGACCGCAAAGTCATCTAGTTCCTACGCTGCCACCCATACATCTTCTCCGTTTACCGCCACATCGATGACAAAATGTGGTTAGTGTTTTCCGATTTCGCAGAAAAATTTATTCTCGAAGAGCGGGAGATCTCATGAATGAAATAGAGTCCTACAGAGTGGATCGATTTGCTCCGTAGGAAATCAATATGCTTCGTCGAGGAAGCCCTTGAATACCAACAGAAAAAAAGAATTGGGATAACAGGAGGGGGTAGCGTTGGAGTGGAATAAGAAAAAGGGTAGCGGCTGCAAAAGTGATTCGGCATGAGTGGTTGTGGTGGTTGGAGACCGGTGGCAAAGTGGAAGAAGAAAATGGGTATTGGCGGAGGGAAGAACGGAGCGGCGGAGTGAGTGGAAGAAGAAATGGGGAACGACGGGGAGATAGGAAATGGAAATTAAATAAGAAAAATGAAAATGTTTTTTAATAAGTGAAATTACAAAAATACCCCTAACCATATCATAAATAATGTCGGTTTGGGGACAATAAGATGAAAATTACCTGAAAACCAATTGGAATATGGTTTTGGGGGCCGAAAATTTCACTTTAAATTTGTGGGTACTAAAAAAATGTGATTTTGCTCTCAGAGACCAAAAGATGGTAAAAAATTCTATGTTGGGGACCAAAAAACAATTTATTCAAATTTTGAGAAAGAAAACCATACGTTGGTTGCCACGTGGCATGGCTTGGAGAATAAAATGGTCCGCGCTGACGCTCGGGCCCCCATCACTTGGTCTTTGACCATGTTTAAGTACTGGGTTGTTCTAGTTTGATGAGCCCAATCACTGGTTCCAATTAATTGGAACCACTTTGGAACCAATTTGAAATCCCCCGCTGTGGGGTTTCGTGGTTTCAGTTCGGTTCCAGTTCTAAATGAAATCACTCTGAAATATCTACTATACATGCTCTTAGACCCGGTAATCAGAGGCGGAACTAGGGGTGGACGAAGGAGTGCACCCGCCTCCCCTAAGTTCCATCGAACAAGGTGTTTTCCGATTTGTAAGCTTTGGATGGAGAGAGAAACGACCAGCTCCGCACCCCCTTTACATTTACAGCTCCGCCCCTTACAAAAATTTTAAAGTTTCAAATTTTCAAATCATTTTTGAGAAGGAGAACAAAATCGGGAAGAGATGATGATTGACTTTTCTATTTTGGGATTTTGGGTTATTTGGATAAGACGATGAGTTTTCTTTCTTAAATGACTGAAATTAAAAAAAACATTAAATGGGCTTAGTGGGTTGAGAAAAAAATAATTAGGGATATTTACAACTATAAACCTAATTTTATGTTGAAAGTGTCAATATAACCATGCAATCTCAGAAAAGTGCTAAGATTACCCTAACTTATTATTGTATGTACCAATCTAACCGTAACTTTTGGAAAAAATGCGCCGATATACCCAAACTCTATCTTTTTGGCGATGGCCGTGTAAATTCCGGCGAAGAGAAAAATGGAAAAGACTAAAATAACCTTTAGCTACAATTTGAAAATTATGTGCCTGAAATACCCCTCAGAGTTATACATGGATATTTCAGCACATAGTCAATAAAGCCATAGTTATATCTGCACTTCTGATATGAAGACATGGTTATTTCAGCCCATAATTAACAAAATGAAGGTTATTTCAGCACAATGGACATTTGAGAAATTAATACCCGAATGTCTTTATAACATACAAGAGCCACAAGCAAGGCAGCAAAGTACATCAACTACATCCAAAAAAACACCAAAGTAAATCCACAACAACCACCTAACATTACAACTATTCAAAACACAACACAAATAAAGAATAAACTACATGAAACGAAACTAAATCTCATCCATTATAGGACTTCACAACCATCCCCTGCTTAACACCATAAACAACCCCAACACGGCCAAACAAAACAAATCCTAACATCTCCACGAGCCCAGAAATCACAATAAAACATGCAAAATTCTAAAAACTATAAAACCCCTAGGAAATTCACCCCCAATGACACATTTTATCCCTAAATATCAAACAATGAACAAACCCAACTCCATAAGGGGGATCATAGGTAACAACTGGGGCAATATCCAACACATATTGACGAGAGATTACCATTTCAGATAATGTCCTATTTTAGGTGGCGAAGCCGGCGGGAAAGATGCAAAACAAGGAAATCTTCCGGCCACTTGCAGACGAGGAATGAAATATGATGCCATCGACGAGGAATGACAAATGATTGCAGAGATGAAGGGCGACAACGCAATGCCTCAGTTTATGTGCTTTGGGTTGAAGAAAGCGGGAAGAAGGGTGGAGCAGGAAGAAAGTCTGGGGAAGAATAGAAAATGTAAGAGGGAAATAGGAGAAAAGGAGAAATAAAGTAAGGGGTAAGGACATCATTTCATATTTTGTTACTTTTTTCATTTTAAAAAATGAGGGCAAAAAGGTATATTCACCTTATTCCGGCAATCAAATAGTTAGCTAAAAAGTCAACATTGGTCAAGGGTTCTTTTGGTACTTTATGAGATTGTAGGGTTATATTGACACTTTCAACCTAAAGTCAGGGTTATTTTAGCACTTAACTCCTTTCCTAATTCAAGGGCAAAATCATCTTTTCCTTAAAATCTGGCCATAAATCGGTTGACTGAAAAGTCAAATGAGTCAAAGATTATTTTGGCACTTTTGAAAATCGAAGGGTTATAATAACACTTTCATGCTAAATTAGGGTTATTTTAACACTTCAATTAAGTGGAGTATTTTATGGGCTATTGCATATAGAATTGTATTCTTTTGCTTTAAAATTTTTGCTTTCTTCTTCTAAAATATCAACACCTCCTCTCTAAAACTTGATTTCCTATTCCTTTGTTAATGATTTTCTTCCAATTGCGTGGCATGTAATTGAAACTAATAATGGCAAGTGATATGATTAAGATAGAATATTAAATTGATTTTCTTAGTCTTTTATTTTAATATTAGTTATTTATAACATTTTATTGTTAGATTTTCACTTTATTTATACTTTATATTTATATTTTAATATATTAAGTTTTCAATTTTTATTAGTTTTATTTGATAATTTATTAATTATATTAGTTTTAAATCTTGGTTCCGTTATTAAAAGTGGCAAAATTTTTATAATTACTATTTGAGTATCCCTTAAATATAGATGTGGTTCTGCCACTGCCAGTAATAGTTAGACAAGTAATGAAATATATCGTTTTAATCACTTTTAAAATTAAACTAACAAAATTTATACAGTACTGATAAAATATAAAATTTTTTATTATGGTGCATTGATATAACATCAATAACACATCTCATCAATGATAAGAATTACAATATATAGTGCTATAGTCTAAAGTTCAACAGGATTAGAATTCTGAAGTCTATTAGAAATTACCATCTATATTATAACATACGAGGAAAACTAATTCTATATGGAAACTACCATCTATAACATTTCCTTACAAGGAAAGATTTATATTTCCTTATTAACTACCGTACATTTCAAAGTTTTTTTAAAAGTTGCAATAAATAAATAAAAATCATCATATAACAACATTAGTTATATCAATTATAAAAGGCCCTGTCGTGTAGTTAGCCGGTCTAAAATAAAACTTTGTGTTAAATAAAATCCGGTTCAATAAATTTATTCTTATTAAAATCCAGCCCAATTC